>PVIH01005340.1:0-125575 GCA_004025045.1 Sigmodon hispidus
CAAAGTTGTTTTGATTTGCATTTCTCTGATGGCTAAGGATGAAGAGCACTTTTTCAGGTGCCTTTCAGCCATTCGTAGTTCCTCTGCTGAGAATTCCCTTTTTAGATCTGAACCCCATTTTTTGATAGGGTTATTCAAGGTTTTGGGCTCTAAATTCTTGAGCTCTTTATATACTTTAGAGATCAGTCCTCTGTCACTTATAGTAATTGGAAATTAGACTTAGGCACTTGAGTGTGATAGACACCTACTGTCTCCTAGCTACATCTCCAAATTCTAAACTCAAATGTGTTGGCCAATTCAAAGGTTTTTTAGTATTTATTGGAAAAAGTGGATGATATGTAATGTGAACTAAGTTGTGCTGATGCAGTCCTGCAGTACTCACTAATCTCTAATCTTAAAAAGGAGTCAGAGACAGGAACACAGCAACACCTAACAGAAAGCAGACCTAAGCGAATGCAAATTAAGTGTTCCAAGCTTTCTGCTAAATAGTTTGTAAATATTTTGTTTTCATAAGTTTACTGTGGAATCTTATAAAACTCTATGAATACTTTCCCTGGAAGTTGCACACATAGCATACTCAAAAACTGAAAAATGTTTCCCCTTTACCCTAAGTGTAGTCTGTGACACTTGGTTCATGGAACTCAGCCACTACTGCAAACAGTGAAATAAGCATATTCTTTTAGATTTCTTTTAGATTCCTGTGCATTCTAGACCCTAACCCTAATAATTAAAGTCAAATTGAACAGCAGGAGCATGGATGAGCGACCATCACCATCCCATACTAATAACGATTTAACATAATCTGTTAATCTACAGCTCAAAAACTTGAATAATATACACTGAGAAATGATTGTTTGTGTTAAAGGTGATCTTTTGGAAGTTACTCCACAGAAAACAGTTACTGAAACAAAATGATTAGGGAAGTGAAGAGAGATTCAGGTCAAAAGCTGAGTTATCATCTTCTTAGTCTTCCTGGGAATGAAGCAAATTCCAAATCAGGAAGCTTTCAGCCCTAACTAAAATGAATAAGTCCCTGAGGAACCTGAGATAAATGAACAGTTTTGTCAGCTCTAAATTAACACACTCCAGATACTTAACCTCTGTTCACACAACCAAATTCAAATCTCAGAAAATTATAATAACAGTAGATAAGTAAATAAAATAGTAAATAAAAAGTAAATCAAATTATAAGTAAAAATAAATAAATAAAAATTTAAGTGTATTGCTTTGCAGTAGGAAAAGAATATAATGCTTTTGTATGAATATTACATTTAGCTCTAACTTTGTTTAAGAATCTTTGAGAATATATTAGGAGGATATTAGGTTTAGGCTAAAGATTGGTTAATGACAAAGAACAAAAGTATTCATTCATATAGAGACAATAGAGTTAACATATTTCTTTCCAATTGATTCTTATCCTCTCTTTTTTCATCCCAGTCTAACGTGGGTCTCACATTATACATGAAAAGTACATGAAAAGACATGCTTCTTGTTCTTTAGGCATAAACAGGCAGTTACCTACTGAATTGATATATAATGGATTTATTCACCAGGTAACGTATCATTGATAAATACTGAACATCTTTCCACTTAAATTTTTCTATATGTAGTTTCCTAAAATTACACAAATTTTCAATTTCAAAGGCATCACTTCTCTATATGTAACTTAAGCCCAGAATTAAATCCTTCTAATATTTATGAATCAGACTATAATCTTATGTTTATTCTACAGCAGCAAGTATTTGAAGTGTTGGAATGACTTGAAAAGTCTGAGATAAGATGAGAGAAATTGGCTTTTAGCTTTAGCTAAAACATATATATTTTCTTTGAAGTAAGACCAGCCAAAAGAATATGCCATCTACACAATTTTCCAGTCAGGTATTCAGTGCAGTATTTCAAAATCATAAGGATAAGACTGATGGGTAATTCACTGTGACACTATCACTTAAGGCAAGCTAGCCTAATAGAAATACATCATTTGGAGGTAAAAGTAAACAAGAATAAGTTTTGTTTTTTTATTCAATACTATTCAGAAATATTATAAAAAAATATGCAAAGACTTCTTTCCATATTGTCCAAACTGACTGAAGATGAATGGGTGAATTTTATTTTATTTTTTCTCAGAAGTTATAGTCACATGGGATGTAAGCAAATTGATCATTGTAGCCAGAATTTCCGTCTAACAACATGGTTCATTGGATCAAAACAAAGAGCTAAACTGTTTCTGACTTTATCATTCAAAGCTTTAACTTATCAACCATCTATAAAATCAGTTGCTTACAATGCAAACTTACCTATTTATAAAATGTTCAAAGAGCATTGTGTTTACATGAGTTGTGATGAGCAATATTGAATATATACTCTCATGAAACCAAACTCATTATGGAAGGAAGACAGATATCATTATAATTCAACTGGGACAGCTAAGTCTACAGTTGAATCATTTAATGTGAGCTGTGAGTAAATTGTCCAGGGAGGGGGCAGATGGAAGGGGGAAGAGTTGATGTTAAGTATCAGCTTTGATTGAACCCTCTTTCCTTGTCATTCATAAGTCCTTACTCTTTCTCTTTCAAATGGGAATTAGGAGAAACATACAGCAGAGAGGGATAAAAATAGCTTTACAGAAAGAAGGAGAAATAAAGTTGGAGTCACCTCTATCCCAACATAGCAAGTAAAGGGCCAATATGGCCTCCAAGAATATGACACAGTGTTTCATCTTTCCCTCTGTTGTTTCACTGTGACTTCCTCAACCCCATGAATTTGTCCAGAGCTTGCCTCTTCTCCAGATTATGTCAATTAGGTTCACAGGCATGGTTTATCTTCCTGTGTCTACATTATGTGTCAGGATCTAGACAGCTCTGATAGAATTCCATTCTATTTCCTTCTGGGCAATGCTCTGGCTTACATTTTACTTGCACTTTTCAACTCATTGAAGTCCCAGCTTTATCAGATGCTGAGGCAATGAGGTATTTAAGCCCAGGAATTTGTGTGTGGCCTGAAAAACTCAACAAGAATACATGTCAAAATAAAACTTAAAAAATAAAATAAAACAACATGTCAGCAAGCACGCATATTCATATTTTCTTCTCATCATGATCTCATGTTATATAATTGCTTATCTGACTTATTTTTCTTTTCCACCCTGCCCATTTATGTTATATATAACGGAAATTTTAGCATTTTGCTCAATGTTATCTCTAGATACATAAACATAGTAAGCATTCAATAAGCATATAGTATTTGAGTCTTTAAATTGTCCTGGGTTCTATTTTTTATAACATTAAAAAAATCTCTATTTATATGCCTCTCTCTATTTAAGAGCAACAAATGATGATGAAGTTGTATGTACATGTGACAGAGGGGTTTTGTGTTGACTCTACAGAGACCTAACTGTACCCAAATCTTACAACATTAGAGATCTGAACTTTTACTCCCACACTGGTAAGTAAAAATTGCAAAACCTTCTTTTCAGTGTTTTTCTATGGCAAAATTATTTATATGAAAATATATACATGGAAAGATATGAAGATGTTTATTGTCATTCAATAAGAAAATCAGGCTGATGTATCTGAATTCATAAGAAGTAGGTTGAGCATGAAAACTATGTTAAATGTTTATACTATCTGGATGTGACCTGTGGTGCTCATTGGCTGGTGCCCTAAAAGAATGCTAAGAATTTACTATGCCCCCAAGTAGTTGTTTTCTCCAGTCTCAACTGTAGACTTAGCTGTCCCAGTTGAATTATAATGATATCTGTCTTCCTTCCATAATGTTATGATGAACTGAAATAATCACCGCTTCACTTTGTAGGCAGCATATATTTTTCATATCATATAACCTATTCTTTAGCAAACACACTTAACTTTAAAACTGGAAGAAGGAAGTCATTTTGTATGTTTGTTGTCACTTGGGAAAATTAATGTGGTAAGCTTATTGTCTGAAAAGATAATTGCTATATGGCTCTATAAAATAATCTGTTTTTCGTACTGTTGGTATAGCACTTCATTTGAGAATGTGGGGGGGGCAGGAGTTGAACATCGCAGGAGCATAAAAATAGGTACTTTTAATAACCACTTAAAACTCAATCATAAGCTCAAAGGACATCTGAGAAGTCTTTAAGAAACAAAAGAGATAAGAATTAAGAGGAGTTGTTGGAATTTGCACCCCCCAGCTCCTTATTAGCAGTCTTTTGAACTTTATCTTGTGTCTTGCTTCAAATTCAATGAACAACATTCATTCTGAGGCAAAGCAAAATCCTTAAAGTAACAGAGCAGCTGAGAAGCAGCTAGCTGCACATATACATGCTTAAACCCAGAATAAAGTTAAAGCTATTTGCCTCAATTAATCATGGTGGTTTCTCCTGAAAGTCTAAAAGCCTGACACAAATCAGGAGGGTGTTGCTGGAGCCATTACCTCTGCCAGTACCTGAATGTATTCTTACCATTGTCTTAGTCATTCTTTCTTCTTGCTCCAAAGACTCCTTTCATAAAGCTGGAAAAACATCAAATTACAGTGCATTGTATTAATCTGAATAGATGTAGATCTTCTGAAGGAGAAACAAGGAAAGAAAAAGTTGGTAGGGTGCATGGAGATCACTGATCCAACCTGCTCAGTTTGCAAAATGACAGCAAGACTCTAGGAAGCTAAGAATGTTGTTAAAGGAGTGAGGTGTAGATGAAGAGTGAAGTCCTATGAGAAGTCTTTTGACTTTGAGTTTCCCATGGGACCTACTTTAATAGTTATATATTAGATTTCAAGACAAATCAATTTGTTATGATATTCAGCTAAAGAGAGGGCAAGCTGCATTATGCAATGGGAGAGAAGTTTTGTTTGCTTTATTTTTACTTCTGATAGAAGTTCCTACTTCTTAGTGCAAGCTATTCTGGAACTCACTGGGTAGCTCAGAATGATCTCAAACATGTGCTAAAACTCTCACCTCAGCCTACAAAACTACTGAGATTAAAGGTGTGAACTGCCATGTCCAGAAAAAAAAAGTCTATTTCTTTAAGTATGAAGTGATATAGAAAATGTTTACAGCAATAGCTGACATTACTTATAATTCATGAGGCATAAGCAATACAAATTTGGCACAAAGATTCTGAAGAAGAGGCTCTGAGCTATTTGTGACTTCTCTTAGAACTAGAAAATGTTAATTATTATCACATGTGACATTGTAGTAAGAAGTTTCTGGCCCAGACTAACCCCAAGGTCTGAACCTTCCAGCAGCAGTTTAGCTTTGCCTAGTCCTGTGGTCTGAACCTGCACTCCCAAAACGCAAAGAAACAGAAGCTTATACTAATTACATACTGTTTGGCCTATGGCTCAGGCATATTGACAGCTAGCTTTTGCATCTTAACCCATTTTTATTAAAATATGTCTTGCCAGATGGCTCTTGGCTTACATAATTTTTTTTACATCTTCCTCTCCTAGCAGTAGCTCATAGCATCTCTATCTGACTCTGCCCTTCTTCCACTTTATTTATGCTTGGATTTCCTACCTTCTTCTAAGATGCCTTGCCATAGGCCAAAAGAGTTCCTTTATTACCCAATGATAATTCACAGCATACAGAAAGACATCCCACATTACAACATTGGGAAAAGTAAATAGGACAGTAGGTCTCCTTCACCACAGAGAAAGTCTGATTCATCACCACACAGTAGGGCAGAGGATCTGCTTCTCCACTACATTTATTGTTATTCCAGAAGACTGATCTTCAATCTTGTACATTAATATGTCGCTACATACTTTTGTGTCCAACAATTAACTTCTCAAAGGACCACATTGTTACCACTACATCAAGAGAATTCTTATTTGCCTAACAGTGAAGAAAGACAGGGATGATTAATGAGACTAGAAGAAACAGAAACACCTGCCTCAATGCATGCAAAAATGGGAATGCTTTACAAAAGTGTAAATGTCTCACTCATACACATATACAACTTGATGACGTCTAACCTCATTCTAACCATTGTTCCTCCTTCTTGTGTCCCTTACAAAATTCACTTCTTGAAACTATATGTGATCTGCAAATGACCCCATCATTAATCTATTAACACTAAATGATTAAGCCAATACTAATTATGAAATAGAACAAACCTTATCCTTATCCTGTCTTCTCTCCTTTGCTTTCTTCTCCACTCACAGTTATAGATTGAATTTTACCCTCTAAAAGAAGCCTTCATCCTTAGCTCCCATGCCCATTATCATATTCCCTTTATTGAACAAATATATTTTGCAGATATATATACATATATAAGTAATTGATAAAAATTTGGATAAAAAAGAACACACAGAAAAGACCATATATGAAGAAGAGGTGGAGAACGGTTATGTATTAGATGTCAAGGAAAACCTGAAGGCCCCTGTTAGCATTCAGGCATTATTCTAGCCTGCCCTTGGGGACATAGGAGATGCGTCAGAAACCACAACCATCCCCTACACACTAATGCTTGCTTGCATTTCAGGCACCACTTGGCCTGCCCCCAGGGCCCTCAGCTGTAGCCACTAAGAGCACCCCCTGTGCACATGCATTTGTCAGTATTCAGGAACATACCTGGCCAGCACAGGTTCCTACAACCATACATAGTCATGTGTGCTTGCACTAAGACCCCTTTACCAGTGTCTGTCTTTCTTGTTGCTCTTCCCTAGAGCCTGATTTCTGTACCTTTTTCACTCCCAATGAAACTTCCATGAGAGTTTGTTCTATGAAGTGATTCTTGCTGCCACTAAACTACAACACCCCGAAAATCTGGAGCAGCAAGAAATGTGTTTGTATAGAGAGTGATTTCACAAGGAAAATGGCTCTATCTATAAATTTTGCAATTGCTCCAATGAATGAAAAGCTTCTCAACTTTAAGCCACACCGTACTTTCTTATGTTGCTAGTGAGTCTTCCTTGTGAAAACCATTTCTTCCTCAGTTAGCAATACATATCAAATAACATGATGCCATTGTCTCAGGTAGTATGTACCTGTGGCTTTCCTGATACTTAACATCAAATTCAACCTGCTATGAGCCAGTTTTAAAAAGTATATTCTTTCTTTGCCCCTTTTCTCTCTTAAGGAGATAATAAAGCATACATAGGTAAACAGCATGTTTGTCATAAGAGAACTTCAGCAGAACATAAATCACACAAAACCTGTATGCAATTGGCCACTGGCTGTGTATTAAACAAGCAAACAGATGCAAATGAGAATTTCAGGGACACAAAACAATAAATAAACTTATCCACCATGCTGAGTGCCCACTCAGCACTGGAAGATAAGTATATCTGAGCTAAGCCATATTTTCTGAGAATATAAGAAACTGTTACTTACTTTTTCTGCCTTTATTGAAGGCCACAAAGATGCTGCTGATTTGTATATTTCCATACTCAGGTTTTAAATCTAGTTTATGTTTTTTTTTTTTTTTTTTTTTTAAAATCAAACCTGGTGACAAGATGACTTTCTATTGTGACAAGATTCCCTCTGAAGTGACATTAGATCATCAAACCTCTCATTATAGATGCTAAGAAAATCTAGTGACTGAAGGATATTTCTTCTAAGGTCAGATGAACAAAAAGTAAATAAGTAATGGGTGGAGGTAATGAAAGAGAGGGTTGTCTGAACTGGCTACCAGAAGCTTGGCCAACACAAAGGAATTTGTTAGCTAATAAATTGAGGTTGGACATGACAGAGCTAAACCCTAACTTTCACAAGTGGTCTCCACAAGAATTTAAACTGGAGTTGTTGGGAAACACACACACATACTAAGCTTTTGTCTATTCCTGACCTCATTTTAAAAAAAGAATTTTAACTTCTGGTGAAAATGGAAAAAAAGAATAAAACAGCTTATCTTCCAGTTTTCTGAAAACAGTGTGAATTGGGGATGTGGAGGTGGGTTAATTGGTAACATACTTACCATACAAGCACAGTAATTTGAGTTCAGAGGCCTAGGTCCCTGGTATGACAACCCAGGACTGTAGCCCAGGGCTTGTGGAGTGGAGGGAAAGAAACAGAAGTGGGAAGATCCCTAGGGCTTGGTGAATGACCATTCTAGCCATTGAGCTCCAGGTTCAGTGAGACTCTCTGTCCTAAAAATAACCCTATCTGAAGAACTAGAGGCAAACAGAAAATTCTGAGACAAGTGAACACCAATTTGTTATCCAATACCAAAACAGTCAGCCCTGAAAATATATAAACATAAGTAATATTATGCAGACTGGGTAGGTTTTAGTTATGTGCACATATATGTATGTTACAATGGTTAATGAAAAAAGCCATGAATTTTAAAGAGAACAAGGAAGGGGGAGTATATGGGAACTTTTGGAGAAAGAGGAAGAAAATATGTAATTATAGTATAATCTCCAAAAAAAGTAAGATAAAAAATAAGGTAGAAGGTCTGGAGAGGTAGTTCAGCAGTTAAAGGCATTTGCTAGATGAATGCTTCCCAGAACCCCAAACAAGTGGCTTACCACAACTTGTAACTCTAGTTATGTGGTATCTGATGTCAACTTAAAGCATTTAGGAGTGCTGCATACATTCAGGCAGTGCACACACACACACACACACACACACACACACACACACACACACACAAATAAAATGAAGGTATAAAAACCATAAGGTGAGGAGTAAAGACACCCACTGTCACAATATCTAGAATCTGCACATATGCACATACACATGAATACTCCCCCCGACACACATACACAAACTAATTATGACACAGATTCTGAAAATATTTTTGTGGATTCTCAAATAAATAAAGTAAAACACACATAATAATTTGTTTCCATAAGGTAATTGGCAAATCTTTACAAAGTTTCAATCTTAGAATTTTTCTCAGCAGATATACCTAAATTTCCATATGAAAAGTTATCTTACATTTGAGGCAAAGGTATACAGAGTAACTAAATTATTAACACAATCTTGAGCCTACTCCTCTCTTTTGTATATCTTATGATTTCTGTGGATATTTTCATATCCTATGACTTTTTAACAACTACATGTTACATGTAGTTGTTAAACAATACACAAGAAGAGATCTTATAAAACTGCCTTTATAAAACAGAAAGTGTGTTGATATTTATCTCAGTGTACTGGACTGAAGTTGGAAGCTTATCACAGCTCTAAAATCTATTACTGATATCGGAATGGCAACAGCATGTAGTAATAAAGAACACTAGTGTTTACTCAGCAGCAGCGGGAAGCAACAAGTCTATAGGGACCCAGGACTGATGTTGCTCATAGCCTTAATCAAAGAAGCTTCCTTTTACAGTGAGCAGAGAGGTGAATGAAAAGACTCAAGGCTGATCAAGGTTCGGAGAGCAATGGACTATTGAGTGTTCATCCATAAATGAGACATCCATGTGATCATTTGCAAAGCTCAGGGGATATCACAAAAGAAGAATCCAAAGGAGTGTAAGAGCCAGCAGGGCCATGGGGCCCTGTCATATAGGCATGTGTGTCAATGATCAAATCACATCAGATATAGCTGTCTACATAGGGACTACACAGGTTTGAACCATGAAAATATTCAGTCATAGGTAGTAAGGTGTCTCATGAGACCTATCTCTGCCAATATTAGGATCTGAGGACTGTTAGATGAGAAAAAAATATCTTCAGTGATGTAGCCATTGATGTACATTGCACTGGTGGACAGTTCCAGACCTATGCTTGCACAACCTGGTTAAACCTAGTAGGTCACAAAGCAGAACCAACAATGAGACAGAAAGTCATGAATGTCAAGAAATGAAGAAATGTCAAGAAAGTCAAGAATGAAGACTTGGAGGATGGAGAGCTGTGGGAGGAGGAGGGGCCTATGAGAAGGTGAGGAATGAGTGTGACCAGGAGTTAGTTTTAATATAAGATAAAATTCTCAAGGGATACATTCATTTTTAAAAGCATTAGGGTCTCTACTTGATGGTACAGAAGGACAATTGCTGCAGGGTATGATACAATGTAGGATTTCAAACTGTCCTCAGGTTTGATCTGTCTTCATTATGAAGTCACAAAAAGGACACCTTCCTGTTTCAGAGATGGAAAGCTAATTGAAGACCGTCTGATCCCACTGGGTGACAGATGAACATGTTAATTGCTTTTGACACAAGAAACTATGTCCTTAAGGCCACATAATTGTCTCAAAAGTTAACAATAAAGTTGAAAGGTTTACTTTTGCATTTGATGTTGCTTTATATTGCTACTATTCTAGAGAAGATAAAATTCAAACACATTTAAAGTCCAAAAAGTTTTAAGAAATGTATTTCTTTTTTTCTATTTACTTTTATGTAATTTGTTCTTTAACAATTTTATGTTTATATGTCTTCACACACACACACACACACACACACACACACACACACACATTCGGATTACTGTAAGACCCCATACTCTCTTATTCCCGACTCACCATCTCCTCCCTTTTAATCATCTGCTCATTTCAACAGTCTCTTTCCCATATTCATGTCTCTTTGTTTCATTTTCAGGACTGCTGAGGAAGGGTCTAATTGATGGAATAACCTGAGACCATATCATATAACAGCTTTCAATATAATGTTGGATTTCCTGTGTGGAAGTATCAGGAAAATAGTATATATTCCAAGCGTTGTTGTTCATTTTGTTACACATGTAAAAGAGAATGCCAAAATACATACTTTAGAAGGGAAAAAATTCTAAAAAGACAATAGGAGCCCTGTCTTTTATACTACTTCCTTTACATTGCAGTCTAAACCCCTATATAGCCTCATTATGATGGTTTTATTTTGCCTGTTTGTGATTTCTGTCTTAAAGGACACACCTGGTAACACTGAGCATGTCTATTAGCAGAGGCTGCTGAAATTATGCTATTAAGAGCAACTACCACTGAGATCTACTGAGAACACCAAAGAAAGTTGCATCTTGCTTTCTCATGGTTTCTATTCAAATGGTGCAAGAGACTTCTCACCCAATGGCTGATTTTGGTAGATCCTGGAGTTACATAAGAAAAGGAGCTTAACTGATCAACACTGTAAAACTCCCATTTAGAAATGAGAGCCGCTAATGAGTCCTCTATTACATATTAAATTCTAACAATGCTGTGCAATAAACGCTAAGGAAGCCTGACATCAAGACTATTTCCAGAACATGGTACAACCTTGACGTTTGCTTCCCACACTCTCTTCTTGTACAAGTTGCTTTTCTCTTGTGATAAGTATAAATGAAATAACCATAGTATAAACAAAAGAGTTTATTTAGCTTAATTCCAGAGGAATACAAGTGGATCTTGGTAGGGAGGCAGGGCAACAGAGTGGCATGGAGGCCTTGCCAGGAAACTTAGAGTATGTATCATCAGCCATAAGCATGAAGCAAAGAGAGCAAACTAGAAATAAGTAAGGTTAGACTATGAACTTGCAAATCACCCTCCAGTGATGTACTTCCTCCAGCAATGTTACACCAGCCAAACTTCTCCCAAATAATGTCACCAACAGGGACCAAGTGTTTAAGTGAGGCTGCAGGGCACATTTCTTCTTCAATCCACTACATTGTCTGATTCTCAGCAATTTGCCATTTCTAAGCATCTCTACAACTTTAAGTGGTCAACTTGCCCTGTGGTACAAGATCTGCAGCTTCTGCTTGTTCATCACTGGCCCCACCAAATATCCCACCAGCTCATGTCCATGCCAGTCCTGATTATGACTGGAATAATATGAAAGGGCTTCTGTTGCCCTGTGTGCTGAGGACAGACTCATTCCACTAACAGTCTCCCATCAGTCAGAAGCCAGCCAAAGAGCTTAATCACTCATTTCAAACCAATCTTTTGTTTTCCCAGCCAATATTGATTATTACCCAACATGCTTTAATAATGATATTGTAGGTCGAAATCATTTTTTCTCTTCCAAGTATATCCAGAGAATGAATATATATGTACATATGTGTATATATAGTATATATATTATGATTGATAAATGATAAAGAAATAGAGATAGATGATTAGTATGAAATTTAACTTCAATATTCAGAGCTTTGAGTCATTGAAGTCAACTTTTAGAAAAAGAAAATTGTCATAAACAAACTCTAGTTTTGTAACTAACCCATTCATTCATCTATCCATGTATACGCATTCAATAAATATATATTGAGATGTAGAGTTAACATCCTTCATTACAATGGATTCAAAAAGTTCTAGATTTCATCTATTCTTATACTATATGTCAATTAACTCCCCATTACTTCAAAATCTTTTTCCTGACAACATTCCCCTTTTTCTGTTTTATTCTTTTATTTTCTATTCATTCTGAACTAAATGACTTCAAATCTGATTGCAAGTGATTCAGTATTTTCAGGATGCTTCCACTACTCCCCTAAACCTACAGAAGAGGCAAGATGCACAGTTGGTTGTGTTAGAACCTTGTCTCTCAAAAGGACATTTACCCAGATGTTAGAATACTGTCTGTTCCCTCTCTCCAAAAATGAGCAGCTGATTTGGGAATTGTAACCAAGCAGTGTTCTTCACTTGTAAGGATGGATGCCCCAATGAATGAATACAGTTTTATATGTGAACCAAGCACTTGTCTAGATATTGAAAACTGTTTAACTGAATAGAAGAATCAAAAATGGAATATCTGTCTAAAATTGAATGATGTTGGTAAAGACAGGAAGATATTGTACTTATGTGCACCTGTCTGTCACAGAGATAAAAAAAAAAGCATTAGATCAGAGAAGGGAAAACAACAGGTGCCCCATGTTTACATCAGCAACTTTTGACCAGGGAATACTCCCTATTCCCAAGAGACGCTTAAAAATTTCTGGAGATAATTTGCTTGTTGCAACAGTTGTAAGTACGGTAGGGCATTCCAGCAGTGTCTCTTTTTAGAAATCAGGGTATCACCTAGTATTATACAATGTACAAGTCCTCTCTGGCAAGATACACTTAGCCCAAATGTCAACAGAGTCTTGGTGAGAAGCAAGCATCTGTAATGCATTTATTTAAATTTCATGGAACCACAAAAGAAAAAAAAAATTGTTGTTACGGGAAATGTTTTGGTACAGGCACACTAAGCATTTCATGAGATGTAGGAAGACTTTCTTTTTGTGTTACTGTTTCTGCACATTTTTTTTGCCTATGAGGAGCCTTCTTCACCAAGGAAACTGGTATCAGAGACAGTACAGCCAAGCATAAGGACAAACATGAATAAAACAGCTAATAATATGAATCAAACAAACGATGCCATCAAGTTCCCATGGTAATAAATCACAGTTTAGAATGAGAAGATGTAAATGCACTGAGAATTTCACAATTCTTCTCATGATTTATTACCACTTCCACAGATTGTCTCCTAAAGCACTGGGAAAAAATAAGTTCATAAATAACCTTAGTGAAATAAAACATTTTTACTTAATGCCAATCTAAAATCTGAATAAAGATAAATACTTTAGGTAACATGTACATGAATGTGCATGTGTGTTCTCTTTGAACATATTTTTCAGTTTTCTTGAGGTTTCCAAATTAGGTTTGATGGTTGAAGAAAAAAATTACAGCATTGACTGATTATAGAAAGATCAATAAAATATAGTTTCTATAATTCCTTTAAACTAACAGTATGACCTCTTTAAATTCAAATTTATATAATGTACATAAATATATGTGTTAGAATAATTGTAGTCTTCTGGCTTACTAAATCCAGAATATCATAGCCTCATGGACTGAGTGGGTCACAAACAGCAGAAATCTCATGGTTCTAGAGAGTGGGAAGTTTATAACCAAGGCACCACCAGATTCAGTGTCACATGAGGGTTGACCTCTTGGTTTATAGATAGCTGCTCAATCGTCCTGTCTGTTCACTGTGGAAGAGCAGGAAAGGTCCCAATAGTGATTTTTATCAGCATGCTAAAAACATACTTCACCTATTTGGAGCCCTACCTCCTAATAGTCTTCAGTGTGCTTCCATATATAAATTTTTGATTAATACAAACATGAGTTCTAAAACATTCTACTCCTGGTCATCCAGACATTATAATGCTTTAAAGTAATCCCTAGTCAAGGAGAAAGTCCCATGGGTAATTACAAAAATACGTTGAGCTGAAAATAAATAAGCTAAGAGGTGAGGGGTGGTAGGCAATAGCTTTGATCTTTTGAGCAATGTAAGCATATTTTTAAAAGCTATAATGTGTGGTGATATATACTTAATAAAATTAATCTGGAATATCAGAGTTAGCCACAGAACCAAGCAAGGTCAGGTCGGGGCAACCCCTTATCTTTAATTCTAGTTTTAAGAATATGGAAAGAGGAAGTTAAGACAGATGGGCAGAGCAAGAGAAGAGGGTTTTTCAGATTTTCCAGAGACATTCCCTTCCCTCTCAGCTAAGGACTCAGAGGCTTTTAGTTGGAAAGTTCCTGGAGACAGGCCTGAGGAGTTGGCTGGGTTGTTGTGGTTTGTTTCTAATATTCTAGCTTTTCCCCAATATATGGCTCAGGGTTTTCATATGCTAACTAGAGTTTGAGCAAGACTGTAATATGTGAATATAAAAAAGACCTTAAAACCTCAAAGGCATTTAAATAAATAGTCATCATGGGGAAAAAAAAAAAAAACCTTTACAATGAGATGAAAGCATTTGTATGATCATGGTGAAAAGCATTGGGCAATTGTGGTACAGGAATTCTAGATAATGCTGGAAGGAATTGAAGGGTAATAGCCACCCTGTCCTTGGACCTTACATCATACACTAAAGTATTTCAACTCCTTAATTTTGTAAAGAGGCACTAAGGATCCAAGTCACATCATGATTCTAATAATTGTCTTTTTCAATGTTTGTTGCTTTATTTTCTTTACCTGAGTCTCCATTGCCATTCTCACATAAAAGATCAATAAAATAAAGTTTCTGTAACTCATTTTGTTTAACATTATATCAGCAAACCTTTTACATGCAAATGCATATTACATGCAAATATACATTACATGCAAATATATATTTGCAAGCAAATATATATATTAAAAGAACTATAGTCTTCTGGATACTTAGTCCAGCTTACTTAGTGCAGCCTCCTTCCCAGTGCTTAGACAGAGCAATTCTGTCACACCATGAGGTACTGGAACCACTAACGAAAGAGTTAGTTCTTGCCCAACTTTATCTCACTTGCCAAAATAACCTTCATAACCAGGGAGGGGGATCTAGGGAAAGTTAATTCAAAGTAGAGTAACTTATAGAATGTCTGTAGATAAAACACCATGCTTTGGAAGAGACATAAATGGTGTGCATGTACCAACCTGGATAAGATGTGTATTAATTAGAGCAACAATTCCCAAACTGGTCACCTTTCTTATCCATCTGGCAAACTTAAAAACTCTTAATTCCCAGTCCATACTCTAAATCCATTCAACGACACAATTATTCTCTTATATAGTAGCTAGAAATTAGTGATGCTAATTTTGGGCAAACTTAGAAAGCACTGCACTAGACTTACTACTTGATACGGACTGAGTGTTGTGTTTCTGCTGTCCACGGTCCTAATGGCTTCCTGGGGGAGGGTGGGGGAAATGTCTTGTCAACAGCTCAGATGCTGAGAGTCAAGTGCAAAGCAAAAGGCTGACTCCTTTATTCAGCAATAAGGGGAGCCTTATATAGCCCCTGCCAGCACCCAAGCTGTGTCTTCATCTGCTGACACTGCATGGTCGCTCCTCATTGGCTGATACAATTAGGAGCTTGGACAAAAGCAGTTGCAAGGCCCTCAAGCAGACATCAGGTTGGCTCACAAAGAATACATAATGCGCATGCCTCCGCAAGTGGTTTGAGCCCATTTTCTCAATCCTATGGGCCTGTCCTACTATGATGTTTTTTCCCAATTCACCTACTGGACTCTTAACTCCCAATACTTCAAAATACTTATAGATTTATAGATGAATCCTTTAGAGAGGTGATTTATGTGAAGCAAGCAAGATAGTTACGCATATGAGAGGTGTCTTTCTCATAGCAGGATTTTTATATGTGAACTTTACAGAACCACCAGGGATGGAATGAATGCCCATATGGACCTAGACAAGGTGTTCATTTTAAGACAAGAGAGATATCCTAGGAAGCCAAACCTACTGTTTCATCTTCAAGATGATGTGAAAATAAGTTTCCATGGTTTAAGTCATGCAGTCTTCATACCGCAAGCTGTTTTTTGATGGCAAACTTAAACAATGATAAAATGAAATCCTATACACGGTGAAGACAATAATAGTAGAGTATAGGGATGCCTAGCAACAATAAAGGTCCTGGCCCAAGTGAAAACCAACGCTTAAAGGATAAACAAATCAGGGATTGTCCACTGAACTGGGGTGTTCAGTCAGTCCAAAGCCCAGAGGCCACTGACTCAAATTCTTCTCAAGAAAGATCTTTAGAAAATAGTTATAATCCGTTAGTTGCAAATGTTTATGTCTGCCTTTAGAAATGATGATAGTGATAAACTGTTGAGACAAAACTCATTTGGTAAGACCAAGTAATTTATAATCTGGCATTTTCATAGAAGACTTATATACTCTATACTACACTGTAAACTACAAAATAGCAGATGTTATCTGTTTAGCTCCATATGATCAATAAATCTTTTGGTAATTAACAAAATAATATGTATCTGTGCTATCAATATGGTAGCTACTAAATATATGTGGCTTCTTAAACTAAAATTAATTACAATCAAATAAAAAGAAAGTCTCAATTTCTTCATCTTGGCTACAGTCCAAGCTTACAGTGTCCTCCTAGTTAGAAAATGTTTTCTGATATCATGTATTTAATCTTATCACTAGGCACTTTCTGGATTAGTACAGGACAAAGAATAAATTGGTTTTCCTGGGAAAATTGCTAAATTGGTAAATAAGAGAATCAGAAAAGAGCAATAATTTCATGCCCATGTAAATATTTCACATTCAGTCAAATTACTAACTAGGGCCCTGTGGTTGACATAATTATAAGAACATGCTCCATGGGTCCATCTCCTAATTAAGCATTAATAATCTAGGGACTGCAAGGAAGGGGTGTGTGTGTATGCATGCATGTGTATTTGGCGGCATGTGAAAGGTATGCTAGTGTGTCCATGTATGTATGTGCTGGTGTGTCCATGTATGTATGTGCTGGTGTGTCCATGTATGTATGTGCTGGTGTGTGCATGATATACCCTGAAGTGGACATCAAGTGCCCTGCTCTCTTATTTTGCAGGTCTCTTACTGAATTGAAGCTTTCCCTATTTACTAGGCATCTGGCAATGGATCTGCCTAACTATTCCCACCATCAATACTGAATTACAGGCATTATTGATCTTGCCTGGATTTTTATGTCAGTAACAAAGGTTTGAGTTCAGACTCACATGCTTGTGCAACAAGCACACTTAGCCATCAAGCTATCTCATCAGCCTTTGGAAAAACTTTGCAATCAGGGTCACACATACACAATATACAAAAAGAAACTTTGTAGTGTTTCTCTTTGTGTAGTGTGTATGTGTGACCCTAATTCAACAGTGTATCTTCAATCCCAACATGAAAAATTAAGATGGCAAGGCAAGTGAAATATGGACAGGAAGAGAGTTCTTCCCAATGCCCACATCCTATCAACTTCTACATTAACTCAATTCAAAACAAACTGTACCAAAACACTTGTTTTGAAATGAAGCAAAAAATATTAAGGCAAATGAACAAACCAACAAGTTAGAAAACAAAAATAAGCCTTTCTCACTATAAAAAAATTCACAGGCCATGGAATGATGTCCATATCATCTTTGTTCTTGTGTTCCTCTACAGCCATTAGTTAAGATATTCAATAAAGTGTGATTAATATCTAATCATAGTTGTCATTTTCCAGAGTGTTAAGACAAATGCAAATGGCAAAGCAATGTACATTTAGATATTTGGTACCAAGTATGGAAATTTCCCAATGCCTTTAAGGTGGTACCAACATATATCTAAAAGTACAAACAATCTTATATGGAACAAAAGAGTACAGCTTCCTCCATGACACTGTTAGTTACAATTCTCTTCTCTTGACTCCAATCCATTGCTTGTCTTGCCTCTTGCACCAAATAGTTTAGTGTTTCTTGAGCCTCATACTTTTTAACATATTTTCACATGAGTATGTAGCTACTGTTTACTTTGACGGTTTCTTATGAAATGCATATAAGAAAAACTCCAGAGAATATTTTTCAAGTCACTCTAAAGAAAGAAAACCACCTCTTATACTCCACCAGGTATAGTGTGCATTTTTTACTTTTTTATGCATATTTCAGTGTTTTCTTTTACATTTTAAATTTACTTTTATGGTACAAAACTTAGAACAAACAGTGGCATGAAAATTCTGTATTCAGAATTTCTGCTCTAAAAGGCCTATTAACTTAATAAGAGCAAATTATACCATTCTTATTTTTAATTATATAAATTATCATAAATTAATGACATAAATATTATATAATTGCATAAACTAAAAATATATTTGTGTATTTATACCAGAACTTTTACTTGAATTATGACTTAATCAGCTAAATTATTATTTATTTCATAACCTTAAAATTTGTTTAATCTGATATTGATATTGGAATTTAATAATGAATATATTAGTTACATGAATTATTATTCAATCTGTAAGCCTAAAGTATTTTTTATTTTTTTAAAAAGTCATTTTTTTCCATGTATCCCCTTGCTCACCCATCTTTCCCTATTCCCAATCCCTCCCACTCTGCCTTCAGCCTCCCCCTATCTCATCTCCCATCCCTTCTCCAAAAAGGGCAGGTAGTCCCAAGGTCAGTCAACTCAGCATGGCTCATCCACTCCAGACAGGCCCCATTTCCCATCCCAAAATCAAGGCTGTTCAGATGCAGAGAATGGGCTCCAAGATGCCAGCTCATTTATAGGAACACAGTCTGATCCCACCCCTGGAGGCTCTACATGCTGCCTATGCTAATCAACAGTTGCCTACCCTTGGAGGGCCTGTCTCTTTGTCCTATGGTTCCCCAGGGACTCTTCTTGATTTAGTGTGCTCTCCAGAGCTCCAAGCAGTCATTTCTGTGAGACTTCTCCTCATACTCCCTATCTCTTTGTACATACAGACTCTTCTCCTTGACTGTAAGGGGAGCTTGGCCCAGTGCTCATCCATGGATCTGTGCCTCAACCTCCATTCATTGTTGGGTGTAGGTTCTGTGATGGCGCATAGGGTGGTTATTTATTTGGTTATAGAGAAAGTCCACTTTAGGAACTCCTTCCATTATTGGTAGGGGACATAGCCAGGGACATCCTGTGGGTTCTTGGGGGGGTTTTCCTAGCATCTAGCCTCTTTCCAACCCCAAACTGGCTTCCTCTATCAAGATATCCATCTCTTTTTTTTCCTTCTTTTTTGCTCTTCTCACTCAACCATCTCTTTCTCTCATGATTTATTCCCACCACTCCTTGGTCACTACCTGTTATGGTCCCAATTTGCTAAAGAGATACTCTCTATTTTCTCTTCCTAGGAGAATTCCTGGATATCTCACTTAAGTTCCTTCTGATCCCAAGCTGTTCAAAGGTTGTGGTTTGCAGCTGGGGTATTGTAAAAACCACTTACAAGTGAGTACATCTCATGCCTATTTTTCTAGGCTTGTGATACCTCACTCAGGAGGATATTCTCCAAATTCATCCATTTTCTGGCATATTTTAGGATGCCATTCTTTTTCCTGCTGAGTAGTACTCCAAATTATATCATAGAGCTACAGTAATAAAAATAGCACAAATTGTGTTGGCATAACTGGATGTCAGTATGTAGAAAAATGCAAATAGATCCAAGCCTATCACCCTGCACAAAACTCAAATCCAAGTGAATTAAAGACCTCAACATAAAACCAGCTATACAGAAATTGATAGAGAAGAAAGTGGGAAATACCCTACAATGCATTGGCACAGGTGACCACCTCCTAAATTTAACTCCAGTAGCACAGACACTAAGAACAACAATCAATAAGTGGGACGTCCTGAAACTGAGAAGCTTCTGTAAAGCCAAGGATGCAGTCCATAAGACAAAATGACAGCCTACAGAATCAGAAAAGATTTTCACCAACCCTACAAGTGGCAGAAGACTGATCTCTAAAATATATAGAGAGCTCAAGAGACTAGAGCCCAAAATCCTGAATAACCCAATTAAAAAATAGGGTTCAGAACTAAAAAGGGATTTCTCAGCAGAAGAATTACAAATGGCAGGAAGGCACTTGAAAAAGTACTCAACATCTTTAGCCATCAAAAAATGCAAATCAAAACTACTTTGAGATACCCCCTGACACCTGTCAGATTGGCTAAGATACAAGACACAGATGACAGCCTATGCTAGAGAGGGTGTAGAGCAAGGGGAATTCCAATGTTGGTGAGCATATAAGCTTGTTCAGCCACTCTGGAAATCAATCTCCCCAAGAATCCAGCAATACCACTATTGGGCATATACCCTAAACATGCACATTCACATCCCAAAAGCATTAGCTCAACAATGTTCATTATTTATAATAGCAAGAACCTAGAAACAACCTAAATGCCCCTCAACTGAGGAATGGATTAACAAACTGTGGTACACCTATACAATGGAGTACTCAGCAGTAAGAAAAAATGATATTTTAAAATTTTCAGGCAAATAGATGGATTTGGAGAATATCCTCCTGAGCGAGGTATCACAAACTCAGAAGGATAAGCAGGGAATGTACTCACTCATTAGTGAACTTTAAGCCAAAATATTATTATTTCATTGAAAGATGATGGGTGAATAAAGTGATTTAAAACACACACACACACACACACACACACACACACACAACAACCTTCTGGTTTTCCTGTAGAATGGTTGTTTAGCAGGAATTTGTGTTGGCCATTGTGATCTGTAGGCATTAGCTGTGACCTACTGTGCTTTCTTCATCTGTAGCTGAGCCTAACCTGGCTTGAGGAGCTTTAGATTTTATTTTTTATATTTCATGTATTTTAGAGAAAAAAGAAGTTTTATTATTACATGGGTATTTTTAGCAATCCTGGATATTTTGCTTTTTTATATAAAGTTTGATATTGATTTTCAAGAAACAATAAAAGAAAGGAAATACCATAACTAAGCTGAACATGGTGACGTGCAACTGTGGAAGTAGGAGCATAGGAACTCAAAGCAATCCTTTGGTGCCAGGAAAGGATGAGGCCAACAGCTATTTGAGAGACCATCTCAAAACCAAGCAAGTAAAATAATATAGATGTAATTACCAACCGTTTGGAACTAGAAACAAGCCCAAGTAAAAAAAGGAAAAAAGACACTAACAAAGGAATATTGATGTGTCATATTTACCCATGCTGTCATAGCTTATAACACTTAATAATGAACCAATTATTCTTAGTTTCAAAATCCAAGGTTTTATTATATTTTAAATATGTTCTTAGGTTTGTTTGTTTGAGGGAAAGTTTCATTTTGTAGCCTATACTTTTCTTGATATCACTACATAGTCCATACAGCCTCTGAATCCAAATATATTTCTGCCCCAGTCTCCCACACTTAAGGATGAAGAGTATGAGCCACCATGCCTAGAGTATGTTCATAGTTTTAAATTTAGTGATACAGACTTAAGCTATAGTAAAACTTAACACACAAGAAGGACTTCTCCACTTGTTTCCCAATTTGAAATGTTCTCAGATATCTTAAATCCACCTACCTCTCCTGTTTTCCCTTCCAGACAGTCAGGACTGTTTCTCAGGCATAACTATTAAGGAAGATAAGGCATTCTCTTGCACAATGCACTTTTAAATACAGAAGAGAATCTCTGTCTTCTAATAAGAAAAATGAAAGGATAATGTCTTCCAGGATAAATTCTCTGGAATGTTGTGTAGATAAATGAAACATAATCATAATGAGGCAAAGTTAGCTAACCAACAATCATCTATAGTTTCTACAGAGAATTCCAAACCCCATGAAACATATGCTTCTTTACTACTGGATATTTGACATCAGAGTTCCCAAAAAAAAAGATGACATAAACACCAACTTACTTAGAATTCTCAATTTAGAATTACTGGGGAAAAATTTTTTAAAAAATTAAGAATACATAAAGAATAGAGTGAGATATTGTTACAAGTAAAAAATTTGCCTAGAAACATTAGCCTGTTTTCCCCAACACTATTATATTTAAGAGACCATTGTAGTCAACACTCTTCTCTCCACCATTAATGGGTCAGTGACTAATATGCATAATATTATTTTCTATATTTAACAGAAAAATCTTTAAAGACAATAGGGAGAACATTTTATAGCATCATCTCAGTCAATGATGATTTTTCTCTTCAAGGGGCATTTGAAAAAGCCTTTGTGATTGATGGCTATATTGCACAAACTGTAGTTAGCATATAATTAAAACTTGAAGCCAGATATTGGGGAAAAGCTAGAATATCAGAAAGAGGAACAGACCACAGTCAATTCTTACCCAGCCAATCTATCAGGCCAAAAAGTGTAAGTGCTATCTTGAAGGGCACTCAGCTTGACTGGTTGCATCTACAGAATGCCTAAATTCTGCCTTCTACTCCTTAAATATCTACCCCATCCAGCTGTTTCACTTCTGGGTTAACTAGGTAACATAATTCTAGAGTTAGGATTAAAGAGTAAGCTATTACTGTTGGCTGTTAGGCCTTGAACTCACAGATATGCAAGAAAGATTTCCATCTCCTGAGAGTGGGATTAAAGGTGTAGGTCAGCACTCTTTGACCTTCATGGCTTGACTGTGGGTTATTCTGTTCTCTGAAATTCCAGGCTGATTTTACTAAATATACAATATACCACCACAATTCTTGGTTGTCTTTCTCTGAAATATATCTGAAATGAACTATATTGCAGAAATGAAGGGCACACATGTGAAAGATTTTATACTTAGTTTGAAGTTGGGGAATCTGCTTCTCATCAGGACCTTTGAGGTAAGAAGACACACACTTTTAATACAAACTTAACGCTGGAACACACAGAGCTTTTATCCAAATCTTCAGGTGGGAAGACATACTTTTAATCCAGGCAGTACCTTCTTTTGGAAGTCTCTATAAGGACATAGAAGAAGGAAGATTTTGGTTTCTGCCTGCTTTCCCTCACCTTCCTAGCACATTTATTCCTTCGCAGGCATTTGAGACTATTTCTTCAGGATTCCAGAATATACAGAATATCAGCTGAGACATCTAGCCTTTTGGAACTAAGAAACTACTAGAATCTTGGACTTTCTGTTCATAACTATCCATTGTTGAATTAGCTGGACTACAACCTGTAAAGTCACTCCTATAAATTACGTTAGTATACCTTAGTATACTGAGAGAGAGAGAGAGAGAGAGAGAGAGAGAGAGAGAGAGAGAGAGAGAGAAAGAGAGAGAGAGAGAGAGAGAGAGAGAGAAAGAGAGAGAGAGAGAGATTCATTCCATAAGTTCTGTGACTCTAGAGAATCATGATTAATACAGTTTAAAAACATCAGTCCCAGTTCAGAATGAGACAGTGCTTCTGCTATCTAATGGAACAAACTTAAAAGCACAATACACCTGTGAACAAAAATTTTCTGTATCTTAAGACCACTGATGCTATTTAGACAAATAATTTTGTTGCAATCCCCTAAATTTTATCATTCAGCTCTTTTGTCATTGTATTCAGCCATAAAATAGGCAGTGTCCTTCACTGGTTTATTAACATGAAACATTTTTTATGTATGGAAATTTCAGTGCTCCGACAAGAATGTGAGGATCTTTTGATGGATATGGTCCTAAATTGACTGAGATGTTCTGAAGATAATGAAAATAATTTAATGTTCAAATGGTGTATCTCTGCTATTGGCTTAACATAAGCTAATTGTAAAATCATGGTATGAGTTCTAACAACGTGCTTTTAGAGACTGTTAAGTGATTGCAGACAAGACATCTATTTCAGATTCAGTGAGAACATCTAAGAGGAATAAGAAAGTAATTTTAAGTACTTCCCACCACCAACTCCAGTAAATTAGAAAAGACACCATCAAGTCACACTGCAGTAGAGGAGGCAAAGTCCCTGGCTTCCCTAAAGACCACCAGCAAAGTGAATGTGCTGCTTGTGATTTGCCTTGAAGTCCTCGCACTGGCCTGCCCTGTGTGTTTAAAGACTACAGCTGCAGTGCTTGGACATCGAAATCTAATAAAATTGTAGCAGTTTGTTTACACCTTGTGTAAGATGACTAATATAATGTGTTGTGTGAGTAAGTGTTCTATGTCACATAGTATGATAAGTTGTTTCACTGGCTTTCAATTTTCTTAAAATAAAGAAAGAAAAATTGGCAGGGTTAGACTTTCTTCTACTATGTTCAAATGTTTAGCCAGAGGCTTCCCTCAGATGCAATAATAGCTCATGTATAATATGATACAATGGATATTATTACCCTTACGTGCCATCTGTTCATTTCTATTTTTTTACCCATTTGTTTTACATGTAACTATTTTTGTCTGATGAGATACACATTTGCTGAGAAAATCCCAAGCATATTTGGTGTAGGAGGCCTTCTGGACCCATGACTTTCCGAGTACAAGACAGAATTTCATTTAGCAAGCCTTTATCTGTTGCCTTTAGAGACATTTTTCATCCCTGTATTTGGGGAGTTCATTAATTGTACATTTCACAGTTTTGCTGTTCTTTTCTCTTTAACGATGCTATTTGGATTCAGGCTCACATTCAGGAGTGTTGGAATGGAGCCAATTTGTGAAACTTAGTATCTGAATTTCTAATCATCCTAGATTATAAATTCTATACCATGCACCACATTCTTCCCCTGGCACACATATGCTATCATTGCCAAGCAGTTTGCCACAGATTTATCTCCCTTAATCAACTTCCCAATAGAAAAAACCCAACCCAACCAACCAACCAATCCAATAAAAAAACCAACCACACACTAAGAAGTATTGCTACCTGGCCACACCCTCTGATACAAATTCTTTCCACAAGAAAGTTTTTGCTTGATTTTTCCTAAAAGAAATGAAAAGCTGTGCATCTCTTTTCATTGCAGCTAGAGACAGAAGCACAGACTTTCAAAAGGAGGATTTCATCCAAGTCTAGCATGGTATACCAATGAGTTCATTGGAAATCCTTAGAAGAGCATGATTAACTCAAAGGTACTCCATGAGCTTCTCTTGGTAACTTATAGGCAGCTACATTACTGAAAAAAAGTCTCACCCACAGCATGGATGATAGAGAAAAATTAAACCACTCAAGATTCCCAGCTATACCACTGAGTTTCATAAGTCACTCATCGCTTTCCACTTATATCACCTATGGGAGCTTCTGGAACCCTGACAGCCGTATTAATTTGTCTCTTCCCCCACACTTAGAAGGCAATAAGTCTGATATCTTGAGAGTAGCATGCAAGTCATTACAGCCAGTCTAATTTAACATCCCAATGATCATTTATTTTTCAGAAGGCAATAGCTCTCAAACTTCTCTGCTCCTCTCCAGCTCCTATACTTTTTCAGTCTCCCTTTCTTCAATGTTCTTTTGCTGAAGTGCATGAGCCTTATATTGTATCTGAATTATTTCCATCCACTTTGCTTGATGCAGGGCTCACTAAGCCAAAACAGTATAGACTACAGCAACAGATATTTATGTCAAGCAGTTATGCATATCCACAGTAACTATTGCCCACTGCAACTATGGCTAACAATAGAGGAAACATACTGCTACAAATAAAAATGTAATTATTTGTCCTTATACCTACAGATAGCTGTAGTTTTGTCAAGAAAATTTTTCCTTGCAACAGACAGAGACCATTACAGAAAAATATAACCTATCAAAATGCAGAATTGTGGCATCCAGTCCCACTGGATACATCAACAAAATACCATGACACTTAAGACTCTGAAAACATTATAAAAGAGGGTGTTCAAGAATTGTAGGAGCCAGAGGACCAGGAAGTCGCTGTGGGATTGTGTCTTCTGGTAATAACAGAAGCTACACACATAAAATCTCATCAACATGACTGTCCAAACACAAGTTGAGTGGCTCCAGTGGACATACATGCCCAAGTGGATGGGGGAAACCCTGAAAGATTGAGCTCTCATAAAGAACTATAGACAACGGAAGAAGGATTGGAGGAAGAAAGGTGAGCTTTCCTAGGAAAGAGCACACCAAATGGTTGCTCAGGGCCAAACATCCCTGAAAAGTAAACATACATGTAACATAAAAAGTAAAGAGGCAATATTTTAGAAATATATATATACATATATACATATATATGTATATACATACACATACATCCATTCAATAACAATGAAAAGGAAGCTGAGAATTTGAAAGACAACAGTAATGTAAGTTGGAGGCAGAAATGTTTTTAATTAAATTGGTCTCAAAATAAAATAAAACTACACAAATATGGAGAACATAATTTGGCAGACATATAATATTTATTTGAAGTAACAAAGTAGTAGCTTCCCTCCTGTGGCCTATGACCTACCTCACCCACAACATTTGTCCAGGCTTACAGTACTCATGGCTGAAAAACATTTGCAGCAATAACAGTTGTGCCACTATTAAATCAGCAAGCACATCTTGCCTGGCATGCTGGTAGTGTAACACACATGTGATTATAGCCAAATAAGACATTTGTGATTAAGTATGCCTCATAAGTTTTCATAGCATGTTACAACACTATAAACAGTAGCCGTCAGGGAAGGGTCTTCTACTTTAGTTCCGGTTTGATTACTCCATGATCTGAAACCAAAACAAATATACAGTTCTGGTATGCAAGCAACTGCAGTGGAAATAGCTTTATTGTGTATGTGTAGAAGGATCAGGGGCCTTGCTGGCCCAAATAACTTGTGGGGTGAGCTATTTCTCTGCTCATTTCACTTTAAAATTTTCACAGCCTATGATTTGTGAGCCTGCCCATTTTTACCCATGCACAATAACTTCTGTATTTTGACTCTTTCTGCTGCTTCCATTATTCTTTCAGATGTCTTTACATATCTAAAAATAGTCTCATTCATAACAACTCAAAAAAGTTATACCCCTAAAGAGTTCACTATATAATGAATATATGAGCACCAATATCACCAAAAACTCCCAAAGAACTCTTCATTGTTTTATCTATTACTTTCAAAAGGTGCTGGATGAACCCTTTGGGTCCTGTAGGCTTATGAGTCTCCTTCCTGCTGGAGGAGGGGAATATTAAAATCTAGATCTTCTAAAAGTTTATCCTGTAGCTATTTTCTTTAGGCTGAAACATTCCCATATGGGAAGAAGAGAAAGATTCCTAAGACTCAGGAAGCTAATGAAACTACTGTCATCCAGGAAGTTCTAAGATTCACAAAGTGTTTCCCCAAGGTGATAAATGAAACAAATAATGGCACTGATAGAGACTCAGTATGTCTTTACATCCCAATGATTCTGTTCATGATTGAACAGTCAATATATGTAATGTTAAAAAGCAAACATTTGGACAAATGGTGAAAAAATGGATATACAGATGCAAAAACAACATGATCTTTTAATTTGTATTTGTCACTAACTGGAAAATGGATCAAAGAGATAAAACCATGAAACTTAGAAGAAAATATGAGGAATCATACATCACAGTGGGTTTGCAATGATTTCTTGTATTAAACAACTAAAGTAAATGTATATGAATTAGAGAAAAATTTTTTTACAATGTATATCAGAGTACATGATACAGAGTAGGAAAAGGCAACCCGAGGAATAACAAAAATTATTTGCAAATTGCATATCAGATAAGTGGTCACTATCAAGAACTTATAAAAACTTTCTACAACTCAACAACAACAACGTAAGATGAAATATCATTTTAAGTATCCAAAAGATATAAACCAAGTGTCAAATGCTAAACAAAATATGCTATATACATAATGGAATATTCCTGTAGCTTTGAAAAAGAAAGAAATTTGCAAATGTTCCAACATATATGATCCCTGGGAACATTGTTCTAAGCGAAAATAGTAAGGTGAAATGAGAAGTATTCTGAGCTTACAATCACAAGACGTATTCAAGAAAGCAAAGTTACAGCAATTTAAAGAGCAATGGTGGTTGCGAGAATCTGCAGAGAGAAGGGAAAAGAGTTACATTGAATGGGTATGAAGTTGGAGCTTTGCAAATTGAAAGTTTTTAAGATTAGGTGTATGCTAAATCTGATACATTACATTCTACTAAACCATATAGTTCAAGGTGGTCTAAATGATTACATATATTTTCCATGTTATTTAGTATCATATGACATTTTCCCATTGCTAGGTTTGGATGAAAGTGATTGAAATACATGACTTATATATATATGAAATGTCATAATAAAATCCATCATTGTATATAATTAATATATAGTAATAAATTTTAAAAGTGAAAAGAAATGTCAAGTTTATGTATAAAGTAAAATAAATATTATTTTTCAATGTTGTACTCATTCTGTGAGAATTTCATACAATATATTTTGATCATATTCATCTTCTCTCTTAAATCTTCAAAGAGTCATACCTCTTCCCTATACAATCAACTAAGTATATTGATTCTATAATTAAATATTTATTAATCTCAAGTTCTTTTTCTTCAACATGCTGTGAAGCTATCTCCAGGTTCAAATTGAAAGGTAGTTTTATGTAAGAAGGAGAGTAACTTAATGATGTTTTGAAAGGGGAGCAAAAAACACAAGTAAAATTTTTATTACCACGTTCCAAAATAATTATGATCTGTTTTAAATCTCTTAGAATGAGTTGGAATACCTTGGCATTTTTAAGTAAGAATCAGCCATTGTGTTGTGTACTGCCCTTGATGGACAGTATGGTCAATAAACTCATAATTTGATTTCAGCTCAACAAAGTAGAAAATAAAGTCATCAGTAAGTTTTGTGGCTCTGTCACCTGAGCTGTCCAGCTCTGTGAAAAACAAACTGAAGTCACTTGCTCCCTCCACCTAGCAGAATCCACAGCACACCTGCTTCATGCAAGCTCTGAAGATTCTGTATGAGCTCATCTGTGACCTCTACCATATAATTGTCGGTCTTTGAGACTCCAAAGGGATACCATGCACACAAAACAATTTCAGGGTCAGCTAATGATCTGTCATTTTGAAAAAGCCATCAAGACTGTATCAATTGGCAATTCTTTTTTTCCATCTTAAGAAACAGCTGCTTTGCCATCTGCCTGGAAGCTTGCCAAGGAAACACCGGCAGTCAGTTAACACAAAGCTGTCAATAATCCATGGTAGCTAGACTTGATAAAGGAACCAGGAGGGGATATCATTTAATCAAGGTTTTCCAAACAGGGAAAAGCAATTGGTATTTCTAAGCAGATAATGGCAGGAGTGATGCTTAGAAATCATATGTGCTGAGCTGATGAATGACAAGTCCAGCCTACAATGGACACCATAATTTCTCATTCTGGTGTCATCATCCTTCCTGTGGCTGTTAATCTTTGTGTAGTGTCAAAACAAGATGGGAATCCACCCTTCCCTGAAACTTGACTCCCTGTACATTACATGTCTGGCTTGTGTTGGTCACATATTGACTAGATACTAAACAAATATGTAATTATGAATAGCATGTGGTGCCATTCCATAACAGTACTTAACAGCCTATAGATTCTTTTTGCAATAAATAAGGCTGGGGGGTATAGCTTTATAATAGAACACTGACTTCAAATTCTGATATTTTCTAAGAAAAAATTTCAGGCATTGCTTAAATGAGATGTCTCTATCAAACACCTCCCCTTGAGGTGCAGTGATGTAAGTGGAGGAGACAGAGCTATAAGAGTCAGAGGTTGTGAATGACTCCACGGAAACAGTATCTTCCAGATACAATATGAAGGCACAGAGACTGTTTCAGTACACACAAGACCTGAAGAAACTGAAGCCAAAGTCTCAGTACTGAGAAGGGAAAATGGGCATAAAGCCTTATCCTGACCAAGAAGCTATTTGCAATTGATACCTAATGAAGAACTGACAGTAAGTTATCTACAGTGAAGTATATCAACCATGCTTCATGGTAGCTCCATTCCCAGGAGTATTTGAAACAAAATAAGCTCCATAGTTAGTGTGTGTGTGTGTGTGTGTGTGTGTGTGTGTGTGTGTGTGTGTGTGTGGTGTATATGCTTGGTTGTTTGCTTAATTTTTGTTTAGTTTGCATATTTTTGGTCTTATTGCATTGTTTGTTTTAACCTTTGATTTTTGTTTCATTGTTCTTTAAGAGGCAGATAAGAAAGAGAGAAAAAACATATTGCATGTATAGGTAAGTGGGGAAAATGTGGAAGGAGTTCAACAATAAAAATAATTTGATGAAATATAAGTAATATATTTATAAAAAAATTTTTAATAAATTTAAAGATTCCTTAGCTGGTCAGTAGAAGCAAGAATTAATAATGTTCATGATTAACATTTGTTCCAGAAAATATATGCTAATACTAGACTATGTAGTACCCTATATTTTATTTTAATTACAAAATATTTCCCACTCATTATTTTTTTCTTCTATTTAAACCTATTGCTACTCAAAAGAGTTTCCTATAACAAAGAAGCCTAAAGAGAATGGTATGTAGATGGGTAAGGCTTCTTGATACCTTCTGAACTGATTATCATAGGTGTTTTCAGTTATTTTATGATGTAAAGATTTTGTTTATATGTCTGTGTGCATGTTCATGTATGTGTGCAAATGTGTTTGCAAGCGCATACATGTGTGCATAGTAAACAGAGATGAATATCAAATGACTTCATCAACCCCACTCCATCATAGTTTTTGAGACAGTCTCTCACTGAACCTAGAGGCCAATGATTTAGGCTAGGCCATTTAGCCAGCGGGTTCAAGGGACCTATAGTCAATTTTCCTGTGCTGGGATTGTAGACTCACCCTTCTTCCACATCTAGATTTCTACATTTGTTTTGGGAAGCAATCTGTGGTCTTCATGCTCCTATATCAAACACTTCACTGATGGAGTCATCTCCTTGACCATGCAAGTATGTGTTGTTCCATAGTTAATGGACTGTTCTTCTTGAATGGTGAATGTTATAGAGAAAAACAGGCTGATTTTCAATCCCTCTCAAAGACTCATTAACTTTTAATAACATTTACCTATCAACTAATATATGATATTTATTAATCATTCTGTGGTGATAGTAGTAAAGCTTAGAGACTATGTCAAAGTGGTAAGTAGGCTCAATGACATACACATAAAATCCCAGCACTTGAGAGAAGGTAGGTGGATCAGGAGTTCAAGGCCAACCTTATCTACATAGTATCTTTGAGACCAGACCAGGAAATATGAGACCCCCCTAACTATAAAAATAAATGAAAACAATAAAAATTACTAGAATGTTGGAGATTTAGCAAACAAAAATTTCATTTTTCTCATGCCTTCTCATAAATTATTGATACAAAACAAAACTATGCATTGAAAAGTAAGTACAATAGTTTTGGAAGAATAAATTTAATTCAGAATTGAAACTATAAAGTAAAATAGTAATAAATTTTACTATATATATATTAAATTATTTGTACTTTTAAGATTCCTTTTAAGAAGTTTGAAATGAGGAGAAATGTAACAAACATAAAGTGGTTCCTTACATTAATTTTTACCAAAAAAACATTTACAATTAATTCAAAATACACAGAAAAACTAGTCTATATAGTAACTTAACAATATAAATTTGTATTTCTTAATCTCAAATGAAATGAGAATTTCTATTCATTAAGCCAAAGTCAGTGTGTACAATCAGCTTGCATATTTATTTTAAAACATTTTAAGCTGTAAAAATAAGAAAATATTTAAAATGGGGCTGACTTGTGGAAAGCACCTAAAATATGTGTTCAGTATTTAGTGATATGACTGCAAAAATAATGTATACAAACTAAATGTTTAAATGGTCACTGGAAATAAACATTTTATAGAAAAGATTATGCACATAAATCGAACAGAAAGGCATTAAACCACATGGACAATCAGATTACTAAAATCATCAGGCATCAACATTTGCTTTCAGCTTAATAAAAATAAAATGTTAAGACAAAAAAAATTCTTCTGTCACACACTGTTGGTAGAAATGCAAGTATTCTTCCAGACAACAGCTCACATAAAAATTCAAATGTTCATAGTTTTGTTTATCAATTCATTTTGAGTGGATATTAACATTAACATACAAATATATATGCAAATATAATTATAACATAGAGAATACATGACACTAAAATATTCTTCATCCAAGAATTTTTAGTGGTTAATGGTAAGAGATTTATCAAATACATACAACATTAAAATATCATGAAACTAATAAAAATAGTTTGGCAATTAATACTTCTTGGTGTGGTATTTTTAGATCTAAATATTAATTGATATTAATATGATTTCTAATTTAGGTATTCTCATATGTTTTGAAGCATAGAAAGTTTTTTTGTTTTTTTTTTAACCAAGCATTCATATTTTGATCTAGTTCTAGTGTAATTTCGATAGTAAGTATAAATAAATAGACTCTGCAGTATATAAAATATCAGTGATTTTCTTTAATTGCTTTAGTTTATTTTCAACCATGCAAAGATACTTCGGTTAATTTAATTTACTTGACATAAGATAAAGTGACTTTTTACATGTTGTTGTCTCCTTTTCTTATTGGCTTAACACTCACAAGCATCCTAAGCTGGCTGGCCAGCATGAACCAATGAACCATTTGTCTTAACCTTCCAAGAATTGAAGTTACATAGGCTATACACCGCACCCTAAATTTTTATGTGTGATCTGAAGAATCAAATGTAGAATCTCATGCTTCACCAACTAATATATATCCCCAACTCAATAAATAATTTGGTGTTGCATAAAATATCTAGTTTCCAATCACAAATTATCTATTGTCTTATTAAATAAACAGAAAGATTCCTGTTTTTAAGGCCTTGCAGGAGTCTACAATATTCTTCTATAAGTGAATATGAGACAAATACTTGTCATCACATATATGCATGTGTATATTTTATATATACATGCATACACAGCTCAAATAACAGCCAATGATGAGATTGCTTACCTCTTAGAAAAGTGAGCAACGCACAGTGGACTGTAAATGAGAAAGTAATGACTTTCTGACTGAGATGTTTGGGGAGAGTTTGCTTATATAGCCTGAAGACAACTGCCCTGGGTCCTGTCATTTGAATGAATTTAATAAGTAGAAACCCAACAAATGCATTTCATGGTGGGAGCACCATGAATAAACATATTGCAATTTGTAAAAGAAGTAGTAGAGATTAGCTAGTGAAGTAAGTGTGTAGTAGCACGATTTTGGGTTGTAAGAAAAGAAGACTCTGAGCCAAATGTCCGGGGAAGGCTGAAATATCAGAGAGAGGAAGCACCACAGTCAGTTCTCACCCAGCTGTCTTGCAACTTCCTCAGCCTCACTCCTGCTCTCTTCTGCCTGTCCCTTCTGTCAGCCACCTCTCTCTTTGCCTGGTTTCTATGAGCCCTTAGATATCCTATTCCATCCAGATTAGGATTAGAGGCGTGTAGCCTTGAACTCACAGAAACAGAAAAAGTTCTGTCTCTGGAGTTTTGGCATAAAAGATGTTGATCCCACTCCTGGCTTTCCCTGTGCTGGGATTAAAGGTGTGTGTGTGATTGACTCAGCTGTTTATCCTTGTACTCAAGGTGTGTGTGATTGACTTAGGTGTTTATCCTTATATTCAAGGATCAAGGATTTCCTGAGCTGTCTGCCTAGGATTTGACTGTGTGGTCTCTCTGATATCCCAGGATTTATTAAATATTTAACATATATCCACATAAGTGGGGGTAATATAGGGTATTAGGCTAGGAAAGGCAGACTAGGAGAAGGTTGATCCAGATACCATTAAGTTCCTTTAAGTCTCTTACTTTGTCTGAAAATAGAAACCATCTTTATGTTGGCCTATACAGTCCTTTTGTGAAATCAGATATCTATATGTTATAATATACTTTATATTTAATAAAACCACTTTGGAATATCAGAGAACAGATCCACCCATAGTGAAGCCAAGATGGTTAGAGAATGGTAACTCATGCCTTTAATCCCAGCACAGAAAGACCAGAGCAGTGACCTATGCCTTCAATCTCATGAATCCAGAAACAGAGCTCTATCTGTGTCTTTGAGAGTTCAAGGCCTAACTACCATATAATAGTAGCTCACACCTTTAATCTTAACTCTAGAATATAATGCACAGTTGAACCCAGAAGTGAAAAAAATTGGGTAAAGAAGGTATTTAAGGCAGGTGTAGGAAGACAGAGATTTTTCTGTAGAAGCAAGAAGAGCCAGGAGTCAGGCTGAGGAGACTGGAAGACAGCTTTTACCCTGAGAAGTTGGCTGGGTGAAATTTTGACTGTGGTGTTTCTTCTCTCTAATAATCTAGCTTTTTCCCAATATCTGGCTCTGAGTTTTCATTAAATACAAAATCCAATTCGTGTTTCCTCTATATCTAGTTTAACTACCATTTCTATTAACAATTGTAAAAATGCAACTGTAAGTACTTGACCCAAGAAGGACAGTCACAAGAACTAACAAAGAGATTTCAGAAGCTCTTGGATAGTAATTATTGGTGCCAGAGACACAGTTTGTGTGAAATGGATTCATCTACTTGCAAAAAGGCCACCCAAGTTAAGACTCAATATAAAGGACAGATGAGGATCAAAAAAATGTACTCCCGATGAAGGTTCCATTGAGGGGATGCAAAGGGGTGTGCAGGACTAAGAGAATATTATGACCTGGTGACAAGGTATGTAGACCACATTGTGGTGTCCAGTAGAGCAGCCCTGGATGGCTGCCAGCTCTGCTTTATTTTACCCCACCCCCAAAGAACTCACATGTAAGTTAGAAGACAGCAGACATTTTAGGAAGACCCTCCATCCTGACAGGTAATTCTTCTTCCTGGACAGCGCTGGTTTTTGTTTGTTTGTTTGTTGTTGTTAATTGTTATTGATGTTTTGTGGTAGCCATCAGAGAAATGCAAATCAAAACAACTTTGAGATACCACCTAACACCTGTTAGATTGGCTAAGATAAAAGGTACAGATGACAGCTTATGCTGGAGAGGATGCGGAGCAAGGGGAACACTCCTCCATTGTGGTGGGAGTGTAAGCTTGTTCAGCCACTTTGGAATGCAATATGGAGGTTTCTCAGAAAATTGAGAATCAATCTCCCCAAGGACCCAGCAATACCACTTCTGGGTATATACCCTAAAGAGGCACATTCACACTCCAAAGGTATTAGCTCAACTATGTTCATAGCAGCATTATTTGTAATAGCAAGAACCTGGATTTCACATCATGCATCTTGATCCCACTCATCTCCTGACCCCTTTGCTTCCACCTTCAGCCTTGTAGCTCCTCCCAGCAAATAAAATTTAAAAGTAAATCCAAAAAAACCAAACCAATCAACCAACCATCCAACCAAACAATAAATAAAATGTTGTCATAGAAGCTGTAGTATGGCCCGGTGAGTCACACATCTTTACTTATGTTAATATCGCAATGAGTTGTTGGTCTGGTTCAAAGACTCTGGCTTCTGCAAAATCCTCAATCCTGGACCCTCACCAGGACTTTACTGTCTCTTCGTGTCATGGAGATCCTGTAGCTTTCAATCTGTAGGTCTAGCCCCTTCACATGCTCCAGCAGTTCATAAATGAGGAAGGCATTGGGGTAGGCTATCTCATAGACCTGGTTCTGGGCCTGGGTAGTAGTTGGGTTGGTCAGCCTACCAGCTTTCTCTCATTGTCACTATCCAGGCACATTTTCTAACACTGCCCTGGCTAACTCACCCAGTACAGCAGACAGCAAGGGGTGGAGCCAGTTCTCCTGATCCTTCAGGGTCAGCTCATCCATGCTCACACCACCAGGGCCAGCTTTACTATTTTTCCTAGGCATGACACAAGACTTGTTCACCAGGTTGCTTCACTTGGTGAGGGACATGGCTACCTCTTCAGTTCCTATGTCCTGAGGCTAGCTCTCCTGCTTGCTTAAGATAGTGGGAGGAGGTCAAGGAGTCAGTTTTCCTTATCCTTGCCATCCCATGGTGGAAGAGGGAGAGAGTGGGGTCAGCTTCTCCGTTATCATTTCCATGGACCCTGCTCACATGCATCCCTTCCAATACAGTCATCCCTAGTGTGCTGCCCAGGTGAGGTACTGGGCCAGCTTTCCTGAGTATTGCTGTTCATGAGGGGCTGTGCCAATTCTCCCACTCTCATGACCTCAGGGCCAGCTCTCTCACCTACCACAGACAGGGAAGGGTAGAGAAGGAGGAAGGTCATCTTTCCCTTGCCCACTCTACCATATGGCAGATAAAGGTTGGGCCCTGTCGTGATATATTTGATATTTAATAAAATCAGTCTGGAATATCAGAAGATAGAATCACCAACAGTCAAGCATTGAGAGTCAGAGAGTGGTAACTCATGCCTTTAATCCCTGCATGGAAATGAATGAGTAGTGACCTATGCCTTTAATCCTATAACTCAGGAGACAGGTATCTTTTTGTGCTTCTGTTAGTTCAAGGCTTAACAACCAAACAATAGTAGCTCACACCTTTAATCCTAACTCTAGGATTATGTTGCAGAGTTGAACCCAGAAGTGAAACAACTAGGCAAAGAAGATATATAAGTCGGGTGATATTCAAGGCAGGCATAGGCAGACATTGAGTTATTCTGTAGAAGCAATGACCTAGGCTGAGGTCTCTTAAAGATTGCTTTTGCCCTGAGAAGTTGGCTAGGTAAGAATTGGCTATGGTCTGTTTCCTTTCTCTGATATTTCACCTTTTCCCCAAAATCTGGATTCGAGTTTTCATTAAATACCAACTAGAATTTGTGTTTCAGGGCCCAGATCTCTCCTGCACATTCTCATCGATCAATCAATGCAGTCATTTCTATCATGCTGCTTGGGCTAAGTGCAGGTTCTTCTTTCCCAAGTGCTTCAGCCAGGGAGGGCCAGGGGCAGTTCTTCTAACCCCATGATCCCTGGGACCAGCTTCTCCCACCTACAGTAGGTAGAAAGGGGCAAGGAGTGAGGAGCAAGGGGTATCTCTTCCTTGCCTGTGCCACCATGTGATAGACCTTGAGACTAGGTCTCTCACTCTTACATATTCAAGGCTGTCTCATCTGTACTCCCACCAGTAGGGACAGCTCCACTCTAGACAGCTCTTTTTCATAGGAATAAATGGTAACAACCATTTCTTTTGCTATGAAGACAGGAAAAAAATGTTAGAAGAGTGATCCAATCTGGTTGGAAGAACCTGGGGACATCATGCTCAAGAGACAAGAAAATGTGAGCACAGAGCCAAGGAAAAAGTCAAGGAAGATGTCATGCATCATTTGGAGATCCAAAATCTCTGCGTTGGCGTTATGCTTTCTGTGAAAAAGCAGAATGTATGAGATGTATTTATTTTCCTGTAGCCTGAAAGACTGGTTGAGTTAGAATTCCAATTAAACTGATTAGATAGTTCACTGGAAGCCATGCCCTTGAGGCTGGACAGATGGTTCACTGAGTAAGAGAACTTATTGCTTTTCTAGAGGACCTGAGTTCTGTTCCCAGATGATATTCAGTGGCTCACGGCCCTCTGTAACTCCAGCGCCAGGGAATTTAATGCCTCTACCTTCTCCAGCCACCTGCACTCATGTGCACATACCCATAATGTAGACACATATACATACTTTAAAATAGTGAAGATAAATTCTTGCAAACAAGAAAAAGACAGACCCCATTTTTACCTTCTCAAAAATGTATATACCAGAAATCAATGACTACCAATATGAAGCCTGTTACTTTGTAGTTTAAAAAAAAAAAAAAAAGAATCTGTAGCATCAAGTGCCAAATGATTATATTTCAGAAAAACTGCCATTTGCAACATATGGGTAAATAACTCCTAACTCAAAAACTGATATTAACTCTTCCAGTGCATACATTTGTCAGGACTAGCAGGGAAATGTATTTATGTTAATATTTCAGCATCACTATATAAACTTAGTCTGTCAGTGTGACAATGTGCTTTATGCTGAATACTAGCTATAGACCAAGCCGCAGTTTGCTGACTGCATGAACAGTGTGCTTTCCAAAGGACACTGAATGGTAAATCTCCCCTGGGTTTTAAAGGTTAGATGGATTTAACTTCCCCTTCAACTTGTATTCATTGCAGCCATGCAGATTCTGCACAGCCCTGTGGAATGTGTGAGGAAAGAGGTCAGAGAGAGGGCACCACAGTGAAAGCCACCAAAGGCGTTGCAAGTTGCCACAAGTGCATTTCACCTTTTGTCTACCATCAGGGCCAGCTCAGGCATTCATAATGTTTGGGAAATACTCTTATTTTAAAGTTATAAAGGGTAAGTTCAGCCAGAAAGTTAAAAGAAAAACTTTGCTAGCCCAAGTTCTGTGGGGAACAAAAATGTTGTAATATAAAGAGGGGAGTTCCAAAGAACTGAATTCTAATGTAGTGGTAACACATGAGCCCAAACAGACCCTAACCATCCAACATGAGCTCCACTCATTTGTTGTGTACCCTGGTCTAACTGATTCTAATGTTGTTATTTTTCTGAAAATTTAACTGACTACAGGCTGTACATTCCTAGGTGACCAGCTTTTGGATTAGGATAGTATATACTATATAGTATATACTAAAACAGATATTCACTTTAAAAAAAAGGTGTTGCCTTGTCTTTGCTTTATAGCTATATATTAAATGTCTAAAATAATTTCTGAAATTAGAAGTGGCTGTAAAGAAAATTCTAAGATAATAATTTACTTTTCCATTTTTTAAAACCTACATAGGAAATAAATTGAGCCAAAATTCATGTTACCTTGTTTTACCTTTGCACTGTTTCTATGAAATGGTTTATTGTAAAGTAAGAATTTGCATTTTGTTCTAGTATTCTGATAGAGTTTTATAATTTACTAAAATCTGTATAGGCGCTCTGTAGAGTGGAAACACTTCTATTCTCAACCTGCAGGTGAACCTTACACTCTGCTTTCTACCAATTCTCTTCTTGGTTCTGGAGCATCTGGTCTTCACACTATCATCCCTTCCACATTTTCCTATAAACCAAACATCAACATTCTCCTCTCTGATGGCTATTGGCTGACTATATATATATATATATATATATATATATATAATAAGGCAGATATGACACTTCCCATTAGGGACACAGGAGCTCACAAAACACAGATGAACACTTGGACCTCTAAGAACATGATCCCAAGAAACAAAACAAAGCAAAATAAAATAGACAATAGCCTTAAGTATCAGAGAAATGAGATCAGAGTATCATAAGCACCCAGAGAAGTGTCATCTAGCCTTTCGTTAGTGATGCTACATTCTTCAAGGTGAAGTTTGTAAAATGAGAACCAACTATGAGAAGAAACCTTATTTATTGTAACAGTAAGGGACCTTTCCATTTAAAAAATAGATGAAAGCTCAAAACTAAAATGGCATGTTCTATTTGTAAAGTATAAATGCAATTTGGTGGAGACTAACTGGAATAAATAAGAGAAAGAGATGACTAATGAGGCAGGCAGGATCTATCAAAGTAGAACACTTTCAGTAGGGTGTACACTAGAGATTCCACATAGGCATCTATAAGGCTTTTCATAGCCTACGCAATATCATTTATGTAACATCCAACATAATGAAAGCCACTAGTCCTATACATGACAACACATGATCTTTGTAAATTTCAGAAGAATTTATGGAAATGATTTAGTCTGGACTAAATAGCACATTCTTCTCAGCAGGCTTCTCTGGCATTTTTTATAGGTCAGTTGGTCACTATTAGCTGACTCAGAATGACTTTTGGATGGGAAATTGAGGCAGAGGAGAAGAGACAAAAATATGAAAGAGCCCCTTCAAGTTTCTAGAAGAGTTTTTTGTAGAAGATTTTTTTTTTGTATAAAGTAAGAACCATGGCTTTCTTAGAATTCAGATCTATACAGACTAGGTGTTTTGGAGAGGTGACAGAGCCAGTTGATATTACATGGTACTTAATACAGGCCACTGATTCCACATTGAGTTCCTGCTAGATGCTGAGTCATGTCTTGAGTAATATAAAGGGCAACAATGGCTAAGTGTTGTAGCACAAACTTTTAACCAGAGCCAGAGATTGGTAAATTTCTGTGAGTTGCAAGCCTGACTGGTCTAAATACTATTATCCGGGCCAGCCAAGGTTACATAGTGAGACCTTGTCTTAACACACACACACACACACACACACACACACACACACACACACACAAACTCTCTCTCTCTCTCTCTCTCTCACACACACACACACACACACACACACACATACACACACCCCTGAATAAATATTTATTAAGAAGCTTTAACAAAGCCCTTCATGTAATTAAATCTGTGTAAAATGTAGTAATATAGAAAACACACATAAAGTAGATGTAATAGCTATTCTTGGCTATGGACTACATCTGGAATTAAGTAACTTCCAAAAAGAAGGACACACCTATAAGTGATTTTTGACTAATTTAAAGAAGAAAGATCTACTTTTAATTCAGATCTATGGAATAGTAAGATACAACTTTAATCCCGAATTTTGAGCTAGGAAAATACACATTTTATCTGATCCATGCCTTCTGCTAGAAGTCTATATTAAAGACATGGACTGAGGAAGATTTTTCTCTTTGCCTACTACTCTCATATCCCTAAAGACTCTAGTATTTCAGTAATACTAGAACCCACATAGGGATGCCATTGAATACTGAAGACCAGCTGAGACATCCAGCTTCATGGACTGAGAAACTTCTGGACTCTTGAATGTTTCATAGTCAGCCATTGTCAGATTAAAACCACAGCCTGTAAATCATTCTTGGTGTGGGAAATTATTTTAATTTTAGTAAAGGTATGTTGCTGTGGGATGGTCTTTCTATATGCTGTGAATATATGTTTCTACCATTAGTTAAGAAAATACTTGTTTTAGCCTATGGCAAGGCATCTTAAAGGCATATAGGAAAGCCAAGCAGAGATACAGGAGAAGGGCAGAGTCAGATACACATGATACATACAGCCACACAAGAAACAAGATGTGACCTAACTGTTAAGTCACTGATCATGTGGCAATACATAAATAGAAATTGGTTAATTTAAGATGTTAATAGACAGCTCATAACAGGCTAAGTCATAGACCAAACAGTTTGCAATTAATATAAGCCTCTGTGTGTTTATTTGGGACCAAGTGGCTGCAGAACACAGGAAAATTTCTGGCTACATCTCGCACCCAACATGGGGCATTGATCCACACATACCTGAGAAAGCTTTAAAAAGATTCTAAACAAATAGAAACCAAGATACACTGAGCTTCCTAGTCTCATGCCAGGACCAGCACAGAGGAGCTGCTTCTGAGGTGGAGTTACTCACCAGCCACCATGAGCTAAGCTGCATGGTAGCTTTCCAAAGTCTCTCCCATAGATCACAGTATAGAGAGACTACTTACCAGCTGCTGCATGCAGAGTTAAATGTGATCAGTACAAGCTCCTGTAACATTCTATAAGGTAGATTTAAGCTTGCTTAGACAGATAAAAAGGCTAAAACATACACAGTAAAACAGACTTAGATAAAAAACAAAACAAACAAACAAAAAACTCTGAACAGGTTACAATGTGTTTAAAAATATAAATTGACTTTAGATAGAAAAGAAAAAGGGTGAAAAGTCCTTTAAGAAAAGAAATATAGTTTTTAACAGCCATATAAATATGGAAAACGTATAGAGAGTCTAGATACTGTATATTATTGTGTTGTTTGGGGAATTCTTAACTACAGAGAGACATCTGATTGTAAAGGCTGCTAGTATCTTAACTTCAAAATTTCAGTTTAAGGATATGTTACTTTAGAAAAGTGGTTCTGGTTTGTTTCTACAGAAGATAAAAATCTGTGAATTGCTTCTAGGCTAGTATTGTTTGATTGACCAAGATATTTTGAAAGGTCTCTAAGAATAGCCATGGTCCAGATGATCCAATATCCAGAATAGCTTCAAGACAACTAGCTGAGAGATGTAGCCTCACAGACTACTATGATAAAGTTTTAACCATAATTCTAAATTTTCTCAGAGTCCCTCAAAAATTACCAGTACCTCCAATTATCAGGAAGTAGTATAGAAAACTATACTGAAAGTCCTAAAATACTATTTATGAATGTTTGTTTTTATTTAAGGGGTTAATTATAATGGATAATGGTCACAGTCAATCTCTGTCTAAAGAAAAAACAAAGATGTTATAAAATGATTTTAAAAAGGTAGATTAATGAATCCACTTTAATCCATAAAACAACTCTTAATCTTAAACTACTTTACATTGGTATGTATGGATTTTGGTTTATTAATACAAATTAAAAGTCAATTTTATTATATTCTATGTATGTTTTTACTCCTATTTAAGCTAGTATTTTTATGCAACTAATTGAAAATGTAATGTATAATTAAAAATATAGACTAATAGTCATTTATGATAATCAAACTTATAGTTATGTTAGTTAAGTTTTTAAGTATAAAAAACACATTTTAATTAGGTAGATAATATTCAAATACTTCAAAGGCCTATAGAATATAACAAATAAAATGTTGTAAGACTTTAGACTTTCTGGACAATGAGACACATCTGTTCCTAATATTTCAAAGCACCAATTACTTCAAAAAGAATTATGGGAATTGAGGAAACTCACTTAGAAATTTGCTTACAATGTAGAAAAGGCTAGCCATTTTGCAAAGAAACTGCTTTTGTTAGGACTGCTTAACAGTATGTTGTATAAGATGAATATAGAGGACCCAAAGGAAAGTGACCACTGAACTTTGCCAAATCAAGGTGAGATAGTCTTTCAGGTTCCTGCTTCACAAAAAACTTGCCAGACATTCTTCAGGACACAGAGGAAAACAATTGAAGAACTTTGTCAATAGGCAAAAGAATCCTTTAATTTTTCTGTCTCACTAAAAGGTGAGCCAGATACTTTAGGTCTATAGGCTGAAGATGGATGCACAATGTCACAGAAGAACTTTAGATGACTGCATGGGAATTCAGATGTCATTGTCATTTCTAAAATTTTTGAAAGTTGCTTTCAAGTACCTTCTGGCATCTTTGAGGAAGTTGAAAACTAGATCATTACAATTACAGTTTTCTTTATTTGTAATAAAAGATAAATTAGGTATGAAAATTTAGAGTCACAAAAACAGGATAGATAATTGTCTGTAATTTTGCTAAATAAAAATAGACTAGATATTGTAACTATAATTCTTTCTTGAAAACTCTTTTGTTATGTTTAATATTACTATACTAAAATGGAAACCTTCCTTTTTAATTAGACAGAAAAAAGAACTGCTGTGAAGGTAGAGTTTCTACAGACTGTGAATATGAGTTGCTACCATAAAGATGCTATTTTGGCCTATGGCAAGGCATCTTAGAACCAGGTCGGAAATCTAAGCAGAGATACAGGAAAAGAAGGGCAGAGTCAAAAAAACACAATATAGTCACCCAAGAAATAAGACGTGACTGTAGTGGTAAATCATGAGCCATGTCACAATACATTGATTAATAAAAATGGGTAAATTTAAGATGTAAGAGCTAGTTAATAACAGCCTGAACCATAGACCAAATAGTTTGTAATTAATATGATCCTCTGTGTGTTTGAGACCAAGTGGCTACAGGACACAGGAAACCTTCTGGTTATATTATATTACATTTGCTTAATCTGCATTTGTTTAATTACAAAAAGATGTGTTGCTGTTTCATGTTATCTGTCTAAGTTACCTGATTGGTCTAATATGAAAGCTGAATGGCCAATAGCTAGGTAGGAGAGGGGTAGGCAGGGCAGGCAGAGAGAATAAGTAAAAACAGAAATTTAGGAAAAGAAAAAAGAAGAAGGAGAAGATAATAAGAAAGAAAGAAAGGAACATGCCTTGGGCCAGAAACCAGGCAGCAGACAGAAAGACAGGTACAAAAGTAAGGTATACAGAAAAAAAAGTAAGAAGCCCCAAAGCAAAAGGTAGATAAAGACAAACAAATTAATTATGTTAAAAACATGGATAACCATAAATGAGCCTACACTACGTCAATCATTCATAACTAATAAGAAGTCTCTGTGTCATGATTTTGGAGCTGGTTTGTGGCCCAAAATAAAAAGACTGAGACACATTCTAATAAATCCCCTCCGTATATATAGAGATTGATTTTATAAGTTTTATCACTCTAGAAAACCCTGACAAATGTAGAATAAATGCACTATTATCAAACAGTCCTTCCAATTTTCTTATTTTAAAAAAAGTTTTTAAGTTAAGATATGAGTAAAAAATATAATTTCTCCCTTCCCATTCTACCCTCCAACTCTTCTATTGACCCCCTTTCACCTCTCTCTAATTGCCGGCATTTTTCTTTGCTTATTATTAATATCTATCTATCTATCTATCTATCTATCTATCTATCTATCTATCTGTCTGTCTGTCTGTCTGTCTGTCTGTCTGTCTGTCGTTCTGTCTATCTATCTATGTCTCTTCTCTGTCCCAGTATTCCCATGCAAAAATCATCCTTAATCAGCTAATAGTGACCAGGTGACCCACAGATATACCATAGAAACCTGCTGGGGAGTATGTGCTGTTTAGTCCAGCCAAAATCATTTACCTAAAAGTTTAGCAGATGTTATGTTAAGTCATGGAATATGGGGATAGTTGCTCTCATTTTGGTGAACTGATACTGAATCAAATGTGAAGGGTCTTGTAGATGTCTGTTTGGAATCTCTCTGATGTTCACTCCCACTGAAATGGTTCTACTTGGCAGAATCTGTATCACTCATAAGTCTCATGTAAATATCATAGGGATATAATTATATATGTATCCTGGCCAGATATATCATAGGAATATATCTGTAAATCAGCATATATAGAGTACATAAATGTGCATATAAATACAAATTTCTAATTTTGTTTAGTGTTACATATATATAAATGTATATGTATATATTCATATATATAAATTACTTCAGGGCTGACCACTTAAAACTAAGGCTTAGTGAGCTTCTATTGTAAGTCAGCACTTATTGAAACTCAGCAGTCTGATTCCTTGATTCATTACTTTAAATGCTTTATGTCAAATTGCCTTATCACAAAATGTTCTAAATCATGCTCTTAAGAATACATGAAAAAGATACCACCAAAGACTATTGTAGGCTATAAAAATATATATGAACACTAAGACCGATGAGCACTTTCTTTCCATGAATAATGCAGTGACAATCTCAAGAATGTATAGAGTGGTGCCAGGGGAAGTCTGCGTTCCTAACAAGTTTATCTTTGATCACTAATTCATTTACATAGATCCTGTCTGCGTGTCAATCCTCATGACTCTGACTCGTGGCACTGCATATTTTAGAACTTGACATATGCATTCTTTTCACAAGCCTATTTTCACAGCAGCCTTCATTTGTTATCTACAAGAATGAAGAAAGCATGGTAATATCATTGAAGGCCTAATTTCTATCCCAGCTAGAGGACAGATAGTCAGGCCACACGGTTAATCTACCACCGCAATTATTTTCCATCCTGACCTGTGGATTTTCACTACACTGGTGAAGAAATGTGTTCATCCACTCTGAAGAATATCCATTCAAGCCAAAAGTTTGTCTTGTATGCTGGGTTAAGTATAGGATATAATGGAGAGGAAATCACAGCCTACAGACTAGTAGCTGAGTCTGCAAAAAAATAATATATTAGTAATTAATATAAATAAAAATGATAACACTGTGCTGTGTCTCTCTCTGTAACACTATATAACTATTAAAATGGACAAGGAAGTTATTTCCAGAATGGGATCTTTGGGGCTCACTCTAATATGGTGAAAAGTATGTACATACAAGGAGAGATATCTCTGGCATGACAAGGGGATATAGGACATAAATATATAGGTAATATTAAAATGTTCTAGAAAGTAAAGGGCAACCAGTAACCATTCCTGTGTTCTCTAATGCTGACAGATGAGTTGTTTTTGTGGCTTTGGCACATAGACTGTCAGGTGATCTATGCTGTGATAAAGCAGGACCCCACTATGACCACGATCATCAGTTCTCCATTCTGTGCTTTGTGCTACCTCTGGATCCTCAAGAACATCCAAAGAGAGGTATCTTCTCATCCACTGTTGAACACTCAGATTAAGAGCCTGACAGATGTGGGCTGGAGCATTTCCCTGCTGGTGGCATAGGAGATGTCAAAATCAGTCTTTAACATGTAGATTTTTCTAAAAGCTTCTTTCTATTAAAATATAGCTATAATTTAAAAATGCTAGTTAAACCTTTATGGAACTCAAGTTTGGACTGATTTTGAATTTCCCAACAGAACTGAAGGTAGACACTCTAAACACAAACTCTTCATAGGTAATTCTTCAACACTAAGGATCTCTGGGTGTTGGAGCTTTGTTTTAATATTGATCCAGTTCCTACAAAAATCCATCACAACTTTGCCCTTCTTTTTCAGTTCACTGCATTACAGACCGTGATAGATCAAGCACCAGTGAAAAGCCAAAGAATGAGTACCAGGAAACATTCCTCTAATTTCTATTTTCTATAAATTTAATTGCTCTGTGAACTGTATTCCATCTCATTTGTTTTTGTTGTTGTTATTGGGACCCAAAGACTCTTACTTGTTTGAGTTGGTTTTAACTTAGTCTGTGTCACTTAAAAACAGATTTTAGTTGATAATGATGCTAATATAACATAAACCATGCCAACAAAAGAATAAGGTATGTGACATGCTGCCATTGATAAGCCATTGGATTATTTCTGGTTTTCCCTCTGAATCTTTTCTCTGCTCATGTACCTTACCCTCCACACATGCTTAAATAATTCTGGTTGGTTCTACTGTTTGGAGGCCTCAATAGAAGGTGAAAAAGAAAGACAATTAAGAAGACAAGTATCTGTTTCTCATAAGCAGATACCACTTCTTGAGCAACTACACATTCAAATGACACTATATTCACAAACAAATTTAGATTTTTACATTAAAATGGTGCAAGTGCCTAGGATTTTAATAAAAAGGACTGTGGCTAAGCAAACCAAACATGTAAGGAAGAGAATAAGGCATGTGAAATAGATCAATGTCAAAGATATATAATTATTCAATTATTCAAGAGATAGTTACCAATACCACTTGTAATATGAAGTTTTTGGCTCATATTTTTCAGCCTAGCCCCAAGCATTGCACCCACTCACAGCCACCCTGCTGCTTTGCCCCAAATAATCACACAAAGGCTTATATTAATTTCATGCTGATTGACCTATGGTTCAGACATATTGCTAGCTAACTCTTTTATATTAATCTATTTCCATTAATCTGTTTACCCATGAGGTTGGTACCTTTTCATAGAGCAACATTTCAACTTCTTTCCTCTGCATCTGCTAGAACCTGTCTTGATGTCTCTACTCTGCTCTTCCTGTTCCCAGAGTTTTCTTCGTCTGATAGCCCCACCCACACTTCCTGTCTGCCTTCTCCCAATAAGCATTTTTATTTAACCAGTAAGAAGAACAAATATTTGCAGTGCACTAGAACATAATCCCACTATAACCACTCCTTTCCTGGTACAGAGAGACATTGCAGGGCACAAGGAGGCACTGTTCCTTACCATATGATGATTAGTGTCTTTAAAAAGATATATATATATATAAATAAAACAATCTCGGCAAATGAAAACAAAGCCTCATTGACAAACTAAAGAGGGAAAATGTGTATAACTACAAAAAGTAAACACAGATATTGACCCAATATGAGAAGTTAGAAAACACTTATAGGAAAAACTGTTTATAACCATTTCATAAATATGAGTACAAAAGGAATGTGGCAAGAAAAATGGTAGGCAGAATGAAAGAAGGCTGGCAGTGTGATTCTAAATATAGAAGTAGAAAAAACATCTCCCTGCTGGTCATTCTATAGACAGTGCCTGGTCTACATCTGATGCCATGGGAAATAGCAATCTGTTGGCTGTTTTTCAAAAATATTTCAAGTTGGATGTCACACTCACTACAAACTAAATTAAGTTAATTAATTTGTAGTTCTTGACAAGATATCAAAAAGGGTGAATAAGTCACTGGTGAAAACACACAAAAAAATTACAAAACAAAGTCTGGAATTTTGTTAGTTTTGACAGCTATATCTCAGAAATGTAAGATGTTCATATTATGGGACAGAGCAATGAGTATTTAGAAAATATATGCATTTGGAAGTTCTTTGTAAATCTGATCTTAGCTTTTTGGTTTTTTAAGAAGGTAACAATACACTATTTTTCTTTTAATCAATCTTCAATTTTGTTATTGATATTTAAAGGCTTTTTAAATAATGTTTGAAAAATACTTTGTTTACTAAGGAGTTACAAATGCAATTATCCAATGAAGGTCAATATTTGTATTTTTTTTCTTAATACCCTGGATCACTAGTTAAGAATCTCTCAGTCAATGGTTATAAAAACTTCCATTTATACTTTGACTCAAGTGTGAAGTTGTTTCTCTGATCTGAATAGTATAGGACTTGACTGCCAGTTATTGCTGTTATAACCAATCTGTTTTTTTTCCCCAGAGGTTATTTCCTGTATGTGACAGAATGCAAATGACTCCCACAGGCTCATATGTATGAATACTTGGTCCTGAGTTAGTAGAATAGTTCAGGAAGGATTAATAGGTGTGGCCTTGTTGGAGGTATGTCACTTAAGTCTAGCTGTGATATTTTAGGAGCCCAAGCCATTTCCATTTAGCTCTCTGTGCTTCATGTCTGTGGACCAAATGTGAACTCTCATCTACACCTTCAGTGCCATATCTGCCTCCTCTTCTGCCATGCTCTTTGTCTCTAAACCTCCGGAACTATGAGCCCCAAATTAAACATTTTACTATGTGTGTGTGTACATACATATGTATGCATACATATACAATCTCTCAGTTGTAAAAAAAATGTATTGCTATTCAAGTTAATAAGGCTCCTCCAAAAACCCTGATAATGATCTAAGTTCCACATCCTCCACAACATGAGATGCAACTATACTAGGAGGGTGTTATATGAATAGAAAGATGATCTTTAAGATGATGCACAGTGGATATGCCCTCAGCTCCATGGAGGGGTTTCTGAAGAGGGTCTGTCACATACACAGACATTGTTTTCAATATCTGAAAAGAAAAGGGAGGAGCAGAAACATTTTAACCATCAATCTACTCACCTGTGGAAAGCTGCCTAGTCACAGACAGATGGTAAGGCTTACATCTGACTATGGTGCTTAGATTAGAGGCTAAGCATATATATATAAAATAACTAGCAATATTGTAGTTATGATGAGAAAATGGAAAGCTAAGAAAAGTTGTTTACTATTAATATTTGTCTCTTCAAAATGACGATGAACATGCTGTCCTTAGGTAGCAATCTAATTCAACATTGGCACGTTAAAATATATACATAGAATATAACAATTTTATTTCTTATTTGAAAGGTTATAAATCAACAATGTGGCTCAGATACCCAGATATACTTCATGCTTAGTAATTATCTGATGTATATTTAATTTATTAATTTCTTCCCACAGGCTATGGAGTATTTTTGTATAGTAAGATGGCCTCTGCAGTTCTCATGCCCTTTAATGGGATCTATTTTTTTCCCTCCAATTATAGTATAAGTAACTAGAAATCCAACCATTTCATATTTCTCTCCACAGGGAAAAATAATTTCAATATCATGGTCTGTAGAGACCAAACTGTGCATTGTAAATACCCCTGCTTTCTACCAAGCAGAAGAAATGAATGAATTGCTTTTTTGGTGGATTGTGTAAGAAAAGCCTGCCGGATCCAGAAATAGCCACCTCCAGGAGAAGTGGTAGCAGCTGTGGGTGGCTCTCAATGACTTGGCTAGGAAGTTAGTTTGAATTCCAGTTCAGCTTCTAGAGGGGACACCCAGTGTGTGGTACAAGCTGTAATTTGTTGCTGCCTGGTAAGAATATGAGTTAAGTTCCTTGGAAGCTGCAATCCTACTTAATTTACCTGTCAAATTGCCTGATGGATATGTTCATAGAGTTTTAAAATAGAAGATGATGCTTCCCAGTCTACCAAGCTCTCCCTTCACAGGGAGCATATCCATTACTGGCCCAAACTGATATGGCTAATTCAGGGCACTTCCATCCCACCCAGATTAGCATTCTCTTTGTACTATTAAAAAGGGATCATTTGAAAAGGAAGTTAAGAAACTGTCCATCAGTTTTATTTTCTATAGAATGCTCAAAGGAACCAATCAACAATGGCCTCTACCCGGTGCCCTGATAGCATGCCCCTTTGTATCTGTCACAGCCAGAATTGGAGGTCAAGGAGTGCTGAAGGAAAAGGTTCTGCTCACACAGGGAAATGTTTGGACCATGTTATTACTTTTTACTGTTGTCCAGCCTCTCCTGTCCCACTTTCCAAGGGCTCTGAAGTTTATCTGACCTCTCATTAGAAAGGATGGTTTGGAGAAAAGCATTAAGGGTATAACATAGTCAACACAATCATGACCTTATTCCAGCTGTGGCTTCCTGCAATAGATCTACATCAGACTAGTTCTATCCCTCTCTGTTGAAATACTGGCTACTGATGGATACTTGTCCTCAACTGTGTATTTACAGAACACTCTACTACACTCATGAGTAGTTCCAAACCCATTGTCATACAAACAGTAAAGACATGTTAGAATCACAGTGGCTTTGTAATTAGAGAAAGCCCACAGTGCACACATGTGCATGTATGCACACAAGTTCCTCATCTCATATCTCATGATGCTTATACCCTTCTAACCTTGACAGTAAGAAAGTTTCCAACAGCTTCAGCTCCTCAATCTGAACTTTGAACAAAATAAGTCATTTTTCTTTATAAAATACCCAGCATCAGATATTTCATTATAGTAATGAAAACCAGAATGCTAGTAGTGCTAAGCATTCACATGCACACAATGCTAAGCATATCTCAAAGACATATAGGGTCAAGTAAAAAAGCTGTGAGTGGCCCTAGTGAGTATGAAAAATAAGCAGCAATGAAGAGATATAGTGCTGGATTATAATTCAGAGTGTAAAATACAGGTGAATATCTCTATATATGTTAACATATAAAAGAATCAATAACTAGGGGATAAAATCCTCTCTCATGAAGAATTTGAAATGTTTTGTGAATCTGTTGCTAAAGAAGGAAAGTATCCCCCCCATTATGTATGAGGTGAGAATGCTGATTTCTTTCTGAGAAATATTTTCAAAGCAGTATGAAAAAGGGTCATTTTGCATATAAAATTCTAAAATAAATTTTAAAAAAAGAAAAGAAAAATCCATCTTAAACATGAGATTAAAATAATCATCAGTACAGACAGGTTATGTTGAATGTATGTGTCCTCTGTCTAAATTAATGAGAATGGTTCTTGTAGATTTTGACCTAAGAACACACTACACAAGCATGATGAGAAACACACACACACACACACACACACACACACACACACACACAAATTGCAAAGAGTGAGCATCTAACCAGGACACCTGAAAAGCAGGAGACGGGGGAGGAAAAAAAGGAAGGAAGGAAGGAAGGAAGGAAAAAAATAAAAAAAAAAAGTCCAAAAGTCTAAGACAGTTCAAGGAATGACAAACCTAATTTAGTCATTTTTATATCCTCAGGTTTGTTTTTCCTTGATATGTAGTTCATAAATGCTGTCCATTATTGGTAATTATTATTAGTGTAATTCAAAGAAGTGGGGGAACTCCCCAAAGGACATTGCAACATATGTCATAGTGAAGAATAAGTAAGCTATAAGTCTACCTTTAGTATAAACTGCCTCCTCTCATTTGTCTGGGCAAGGACACAGGTTGGTGTTCATCCCTGAAGGAACAGCAATAAAACAGATAATTCTTAAGACATGGTAAATATCATCATGATCACTAACCTTAAATGTCCTGATCTGAACCATTGTCCTTGATTTTTAAACACGATATTTCATTCAATGTGATAAGCATAGCTCATCTGGTCTCAGATATTGAATTAGCATAAAGTGCCTTTGCCAGATCATTCACATGAATTTCTAATTGTCAAAGAATTGTTAGTCATTTTATGAAGTATTAATGACTGCATATCAAGCCAGGTCAACTAACACACCATGTCTCTGGAATGCAGAATTACACACCCAGAAAGAAAGGATGTCAGCCCAAATATCTGAGCTTCCAACCCTAAATCAGAATGCAGGCAGAGTATCACAGCCCAGAGCAATCAATGCAAATCTATGCCACAGTTAAGAGGTGTTTTAATTCCAATAATAGATATCCTGTGATTGATGAATCTTTCACAGCTGTTTTCTGTGGAGATGCTTAATTCAAACATGCTAACAAAGGTGGCTGCTGATTTCAGCAATTGTCAAAGGCAGAGAACCACGTATGGCCTCCAGCTTGTTCAAAGGAGTGGCTGGGATATGAGTAGAGACCTAAAAGTTATGAGTGGGGACCTAAAAGTTGTTGTAAAATTACCATGTAATCTGAAAAGTCAGATCCCATTAGCTTCTTAATAACATTGATGAACAGTCAAGTAGAGCACAAGTTAGTGACAGATTTCATGGTTATTTCTGTCTTGCCTTTGACATAATCATGTAGAAAAGCTGCCTATTGACCAACAGATAAGTCCTAAGGAAAACCTGTGTCAAAAATGTGTCTTTGGGTAATATATTCATATCTCTGAGAGATTATGCTGTCTTTAAAGTGACTGCTTTGTTATGTTTGCATGCAAATGTATTTAGAATCTGCCTCATAATTAAAAAAGAAAAAGTTGAGACACCATTTTGAAAATTATATTTAAAAATGCTTGTACCTTCAGCCTTACGTATTCTTATTCTTTCTAGTTAATCCATAAGAAGTGTAACACAAAGTCACAGAGAACATGCACATCATTACTCACAAGAATATTGATAATTCTACAACATTTCTAGTAACAGAGGGAAATAGTTCAGTCAGAAAAGTGCTCTCTGTGCAAATCCAAAAACCTGAGTTCAATCTCAAGCACACATATAAAAGGCTGACTATGTCCACATATACTTGTACCCACAGTATTTAGAAAAAGAGAATAGGAAGATGACTGCATATTTCTGGCCACTAACATAGCTCCAGGTTCACTTTGTCAAGGGAATTAAGTGAAGAATGATAGAGAATAACACGTAATGTCACTTCTGACCTCTTTTTGAGTATGTAGCATGCATGCAAAGCCATGAGTGTGCACAAATACTACATACACAAACACACAGGTGGATGAAGAAAGAGAAACAAACAGAAGGAAAACTTGTGAACACAATGCACTATACACAGAAAATGTGAGCAACTGAATCAATTCGATTCCTCACATTATTATGGATATGTTATTATGCAATATGATGTGAAGAGTACAAAGAACAAAGGCAGTATACATACCAGTAGCTGCCCAGGTTAGAACATTTCAACTTTCTCCTTGTGCCTTCTGTAGTCTGACCCTGAGAGAGGATCTGGTGACTGATTTTATCCATTATTTGAGCTTGGGAGACTTCCAGCAAGAACTCTAGTTTTAAGGATGCCCTGGTACCAAGATCATCTGTATACTAAAAGTAGTACCAACCCTCCAGTGTACCTCCTACTTGCTAACACTGTTGGTACCTTAATGATTTACTCACCCTGATAACAATAAATCCACCTCAATGACCATTACTTTGACCCAGGCACTTTTTACAGATCCAATGATCTTTTCTTTACTCTAAAATGTTCCTAGTTCTAGTGCCACAAATTAATTAATTACTTGAGTTGAAGAAAAATGTGCAAAAAAAAGTTTCAACATGCTTTGATTCTTTAATAAAATGGACAATTATAAAAAGCAACCATGATGGCAAATGGCTTTATTCATCTATTCAGAAACAACAGAAAATGTAGTGCTGTTCATGTTAAGATCATTGGACTAAATCTTTTTCAAATACCTTTTTTTAAAAACAGATATGACTCTTTCCCTCACATGTAGTGAGTTTATCCATTAGGGTTGTTCACAAAAGGTGTGCTAGAAGTATCCATGCTAAATGTCTTTAACAACCATGTCTTTATAAAAATAATCTGATTTAATCTAGAACCTTAAAAGAATGTATTAGACCAATAACTCCACTAGATAGAAACACTCATGGGGAAAATTCACAAATAGAGGATTCAGAAAAGTAACCACTGCCATAGCTTCTATGTGGTCTTGGTTTGGCTTGGCATTTCATAACTCTAGCCCTTGCTTCATGTGTTGGACTATGTACTCTATTTGTACAGTTTTGGACTTATGAAAAGGGACAATTTTGAAGGTTAGTTCACTCTTAGTCACTTATCCTTAACTAGCCTATGTTCTTTTAATAATTTGGGGGCTATAAAGTTTTCAGTTGATTTTCCAAAATGAAAGCAAGAAGCTCCCCATAGTAACTACACTTATGGGAAGAGTTCTCGAATAGCAGAGGTTATTGTATTATTCTACTAGGCCATTTGCTTATTTTGAATAAAAGAGTATTTTCTTGGGTGAATATCTCCATCTCCACACTGTTAGTTTCCTGATCAAAGCTAGATTAATATTAAGTAATCACAAATCTTGATAATCACACTTATTCTGAGTATGGGATCAGAATTTAAAAAATACAGAGCTAAAGTGCAAAAGATTCTTGGTCATAGCTTCTCACAGAAAACAAAACTCTATTAGAAATCATAATATAGTCACTGATCATTTGCAGCAAGATAAAATTTCTAGAAAATACTGAAATTAGCTCCACTACACTTGATACTAGTAATAATGATAACATCTACTTAATCATGAGTCCTAAAGATGTGTTGAAATCACTAGTTCTTAACACTAATCAAAATAAAATTATATAACTGGATACTAATGTGATTGTCTTTCAGGGTCATAGCATTAGATTTCAGCAAAGGGAGAAAAGGTAACTTAAGGTGTTGTAATGAAAGGGAGAAAAAGGAGAACACGGGCAGGGTCCTGAAGTCAATGGCAGTAAAATCTTCCCAATTTTTTAATGTGCAATCTAACATGAAATGTCTTCAAGGCATGTGTTCTTTATTCTCCTTGTGATATCTAGGAAACTTATTCCCAGGGATCATCAGAGAGCATGGAGGTGTGTCTGTATAGCATGGAAACAATTATCTGCCCTGAATAAAGAACACCATGGTTGTTTCTACTTAGAAGCTGCAAATGGAAAGATTCCTGGAAGAGGCCCTCACTTGCAGTGTCTTTTGGGGTAATTTGTTTACATCACTACAAAGCAAATGCTATATAGTTACATTGTTTGATATATATGAGAGAACTTTACAGTGTGCCATTTCTAGGTCAGGCTTATTATCAGAAAATGCTAATTTTTGTAAACCCATTAATTATTAACCTCATTTAATAATTTTAAAAAAGCTCCCTTTGAATTATTAAATCTACAGAATCCTCCAATCCATTTTAAGGAAGTTGGATGCTACTAAACAGAGGGAATTTTGCTGAGCACAGAAATAAATTCAGAGGAGAAAATTCTGAATAAAATAAAGGGATGATGGACTTGTAACTTGGAAAGTGTTTGAGGGCAAAAAATGTCCTTGAAATGTACGTAGAGGGACCTAGGCACTGTTTGGAAAGAAAGATGAAAAAGACAAGAAGAATGGTGTAGAAGACAAAAGAGCAAAACTCATATTTAAAATTTCTATGTTCTAAATGAGCCAGGGCTCAACTCTGTCTAGCACATGTTAAATAGAATTTCCATACTGACTCCTGATTACTACTACTTTTTTTAATTGAAGAAGGATAGGGAGAGGAAGATGAGATCACCTTCCAACTGGGCTGATCTTGGGATGTTTATATTTTTTAGTTACATCATATATATGATATTGAGTCTATTTGCCTACCTCACCAGATACTCAAAATTCTGTAGATGCTGAATATTAGTTCCTCATTCATGACTCTACTTGCATTGACCTAGCAGCATCTTTTGCATACCTATTCAATAAATGGCCTTTGAATATCAAGTCTTCTTGGGACACTCAAGTAGGGGTAGGGAGAAGATTGAATCAGATGTTCATCTTCCCTTCAAAAGAAGATCAGTTTAAACTAGGAGGCTTCATAGGCTTCTTCTATCATTAGTTTTGGCTGAGCCACCCCTACTTTCTTGTCCCTCTTCTGTCCCTACCTGTACCTTCAATTGTAACCCCTGTTCCATGCCATCTTTGTTCTACTATCTCCTTTAATTACTTCCTTCTTGAGTTGAAAGATTCACCCTTTCCATATGGCTTTATGACACACCCTTTAATATTGTTAAGACCATCACCACATTTCCATCCTCGACCCTCTTCATGCCTGAACCTTTCTAGCCCCAGTATTTGCTCTCTCTAGGTTTTTTTTTCTTAATCCATGTCATAATTATCACCCTCTCAAGATGTGTACTCACCATAGTCTGTATCTAATTTCCCAACTTCTACATGCTGTCCAGGTTAAATATACACAACAAACAAAAGATTCAAAGTGGGGATTTATGTATGAGAGAGAACATGTTCCATATGTCTTTCTGAGCCTGAACAAACTTATCTGGCATAATTTTTTTCATTTTCATCTAATTTCTAAAAATTTCATAATTTTACTACTGTAATTTTAATTGGCATTAATAATAAAAACTCAGAGCCAGATATTGGAGAAAAGCAGAAAGATCAGAGAGACAAATGAGCAAGCTACAGTCACTTCTCACCTTGCCAGCTCCTCAGCTAAAAGGGAAGGGTCAAGCTCTGTCTCCTTCTGCCTTATAAGCCTTTTTTTCCCAGCAATATTACTTCCTTTCTGGTTCAAACTACCTAGTGCTGTGATTAAAGGTGTGTGTGTGTGTGTCAACATTTCCTGAATTTTATGGCTAAAATCTATGGCTAACTCTGTCCTCTGATATGAGGAAAACTTTATTAGATATACCATATATCACCAAATGTTCCCTTTTTTGTCAAAAATAAAAGAGGTTATACTTAATATGTGAAGACTATATGAGTACAATAACTATATACAATATTTATAAGCGACAATTATATCAATAATGTCCAGTCCATTAGCAATTGTCAAATTCAGAGAAAATGCTTCATTACTTATCCTTTCTTGGTGAATTCAAAGTATCGTACCTAATTCACTTTCTATCTAACTTGTATTACCAACCACAAACTGTCCTTTAATATCTTTCAAACATATACACTTTATACTTCTTTAGTGAGATTCTTTTCTGAGTCTGTTACTAGTAAAATTATAACTATTTAGTTTTCAACTCCCTCAGAGAATCAAGAAGAAAATAATATTAACTAATTAAATAAGAAGTGCAAGCAAGTAACTTCCAAAAATGTGAGAAATGACAGGAACAGCTGACTTCCTGGGCAGTCACCCAAGTTTCTTCTGTAACATTGAGGCATCATCTTCAGCCTATAAGCCTAGCATATTTTTATAGACTTATCTGTGAAGCAGGATATTCTTAGAGACTTTCTTACCTTGTCTTGGCAAGTTTCATCAGTCTTGTATGTTCTGCTTGTCCATTTTGGAGATCATATTATCAGCAGTCAAGGCAATGGCACTTTCTTACCCTGTGGCTAAAACCCTTCCATTGTAATACTGTTTCCCATTATTTTAATGTGGGGAAAAAATCTCTCTCTGCCTTAAACTAATTTCCCTTTATAAAAAAAAACTTAATTGACTCATCAAATCTGCTGACAATGATGACTCAGATATGGGTGAAGTGAGGCAGCTAGTTAGTATGGCAGCAGCTAGAGGAGAGTGTCCAGTGAAAGTCACAATCCATTGGGAGAGAGAACTTCCTATCTGAAAAACTCATCCAGAACATGGTGAAGAAGCATAAGTGACAGGAGTTGCCTAAAAGTCAGAGCTAGCTGGTGGTACAAGGCTAACTCTGAAAGGAAAACCTAGTTATCAGTTTAGTGACTCCAGCCATGTGTAACTCTGGCCTGTGTTTGTGGCTGCAAAGCCACAGGCAAGTGGTTTTTTCATGAATTCATGCCCCCCAAATTACACAAATCCTAATTGGTATTAATAATAAAAATCTGGAGCCAAATATTAGGGAAAAGCTGAAAGAGCAGAGAGACAGAAGAATAAGCCACAGCCACTTCTCTCCTTGCCAACTCCTTAGCTGAAAGAAAAGAGTAGTGCTCTGTCCCTTCTTATAAACCTTTTTGTGACCAGAAATATCACTTCCTGGTCAAAGTTCTTAGTGTTGGGATTAAAAACATGTATGTCACCACTCTGTGAACTTTATAGCTAAAATCTGTGGCTGATTCTTTCCTCTGATCATTAAGCAAACTTTATTAGATACCCAATATATCCCCATACAGCTGAATAATGTGCTATTGTGTAGATATACCTCATTCCCCTGTCAGTTTATGGACATATTGATTGATTCTGCTTCGTAGCTGTTGTGAATTGAGCCATAGTAAATGTTTCAAACATCTCTGTATTACCACATAGGGTCCTTTGGATATATGACCAGGAAGAAAACAGATTGGTCATCAGATTAATAAATGATAGAAGAATCTGTTCAATTAATTTCTGTGAGTTTCACATAGGACAAGGATCAGGAAATGTTATCCTGCTGTCATTTTTAACTTTCTATTTTTCTTACTGGAACTACATTCATAACTATCTAATTTTGTGTTTCTTTCTTGAGCTTGGAACTGTAATTAAAATCATTGAAGGTCATTTGGAATTGTTTCACATCATATAAATTATTGCTAAATTTTAACTAACTCTGATCTGTCTTCTAGCACCCTAAAATATACCAACACATATGAGTATAGATATATGATTCAAAGACTTGATAAAATATACAAACTTAATCATAAAACTTAAGTCTCTTTTCTCCAGATGTGACCTAGTGATAAATAGTGCAAAAACGAACATGACTGATCTATTACTGCCTGGAGACATTTCTGAAGTCACCAGGCTACTGGATTACTTTTCAGCTGTCATCCCTTTAACCTCATTCTATGACACTGCTAGCTTTTGCCATTTGATGTTGTTGAGAACAGTTTTCATGATATCACACAAAGGTCTCTCTGTGAAGTACTATGGAGGAATGTTTTCCCATTCCCAAGCCTAAAAATAGATGCATTTCTCATAAGTTATTGGCTTTGTTTTATATCCTATGAGTGATGCAAGTTATAGAATGGACCATGTTTCCATTTTTACATGTGGAGCAATGAAACCCAATCCCAGAGCAGTTCTATGACCTCTATTTTCTCAAACAGTTGCAGAGCTTCCAAGGACCCAAGAAATAAGGACTAGTCCCCAGGATATTGTCTTAACTGACCTCCACATCCTGCCAACAGGCAGCTGTGTCAGAAGTCACAAAAGTTAAAGATGAGTGACATTGTGAACTCACCTGGCTGTTTCTTAGTCTGTGGTTTCCTCACTCACATGAGTTATTGTTTTGAAGTCAGTTGTTTTATTTTAAATTACATCCATTTGTTTATTGATGTGTGCAGTCATGTGCCAGCGCACAGGTGTGAAGGCAGAAAACAACTTTCAAAGGTTAGTTCTCATCTACCATGTGGGTTCCAAGAATCAAACTTGGATTGCTAAGCTTAGGGGCAAGCACCTCTATATGCTGAGAAAGTTCACCAACCCTTTCAAGTGGCTTTAATGCAACCTATCTTTTTTTTTTTTTTTTTTTTTTGAAGAGCAAAGTTTTTTTCTAATGGTATTTGCACCATAATGTTGGTATTTTTATAAGTTTACAGATTTGTTTGTCATAAGAAATGTTTAGATAATGGAAGACAGTGAAGAAGGAGGGAAGAAAGGAAGGGAAAGGGAGAGAAAAAAGGGGAATGAGGGGAAAGATTCTGCTATGTAGTATCACAAATGAGACTCAGAGCCAAATATCGGGGGAAGCCTGAAATATCAGAGAGAGGAAGCACCACAGTCAATTCTCATCCAGAGCTGTCTTGCAACTTCCTTAGCCTCACTCCTAGTCACTTTTGTTTTCTCTGGGTTTCAACAAGCCCTTATATACTCATCCAGGTTAGGATTAAGAGTCTGTAGCCTTGAACTCACAGCAACAGAAGAAGTTCTGTTTCTGGAGTTGTGAGATCAAGGGTAGAGGTCACCACTCTCAGTTTTCCCTGTGCTGGGATTAAAAGTGTGACTGACTCAGCTGTTTATCTTTGTATTCAAGGTTTAAGAATTTCCTGAGCTGTATGCCTAGGATTTGACTGGGTGCTCTCTCCCCAATATTCAGGTTTTATTAAATGTGTAATATATTTCCACACTACTGGGTTTCTGCTTTTATCTCTGTCATTTAATAGGCATAAAACCAGAGGAAAGGTGGCATATTGTTGATGTGCCTGTAAAATAAAAGTAAATGTAATAACTGTTTAATACATTTATATTGAAGAGTAAAAGTAATACTAAAAAGATTTATCATGATGCCTAGGTTTTAAATAAATATTATAAAAGTATTTTGTTACTGGCATATAAAACTTAACTCTTTATTGTATTATATTCTACATATTAAAAAAAAATTAAAATTCCTAACTTCCATGTATAAGCATTGCTATTGTTAATTGAAAGGTTAAAGTAATTTTCATAAATCAATATTTGCAAATCATACATTTGATAAAAGGTTAATATCAAAACTACATAAAGAACTCAATTCCATAGAAATATAATAATAACTCAATCTTAGAATTAGCAAAAAAATTAATTTAATTATTTTGTAGAAGACATACAAATGACCAACAAATATATGTAACGGTGTTAAACATCAGTTCTCAGCAAAGAAATCTAAGTTAAAAATCACAATAAGAAGTTATTTCCCATCCTTTCAAATAACCAGGGTTATTGAGAGTGAAACGGTAAGGAAACACTGGCAGTAGTGATACCTATTAGTATTCTTTCATGGGAAAGAGCCTAGAGTTTACCAGAAATTTGAAGTGAGAACTATCATATGACCTACAAAGCCCCCTTCTAAAGAAAATTGTAAAGAAAATAAAATCAATATCTTGGAAGAATAGTTGCACCATATTTATTACAATGTTATTCACTATAGAATCAATCTAAGAGTTTCTCAGTGGGTCAATGATAAGGAAATTGTGGTATATTTTTGGTAGCACTACAGAACAAAAAATTTTTTACACATGCTGACAAATGCTATATACACAAGTTACATTAACAACCCAATGATACCAAGCACACATATGTTCATGTATGGGCATGTGCATGAGGGCACACACACACACTCACACACACAAATACACATGCACATACACACACACACCTATCTGCACAAAAATGTCGATAATTTAACTACTAAAAATAGAAAATCCCCCTCTTTATGAAAACTTAGATCAAGCAAATCCTGCATGATTTAATATATATGGATTCAGAAGAAGGGTGTAACAGTAGTTGCTAAGAACAAAAGGAGAAAGAAATAGGCTAATTCTGCTCAGAAACACTGAGTTACATGATGAACACATTAGCCTACTGGGAAAGGACATCTCTTCCTCTCTAGTCCAGATGCCTTTCACTAGCATTTTCTGTCTCATCTTAGGGTGGAAAGGAGAAGATTTAAAAAATTCTTAGAAATAGCCCTGACAAGAAACACAAGTCTGCTGAAAAGCTGAGATTTTGTTATAAGATAGTCTTCAAGTTTTTGTACCTTGTCAAATTATTCAAATTAAAGACATCTGGAATATTATGTGTGCTGATATACATATATATATGTATATATATATATATATGTGTGTGTGTGTGTGTGTGTGTGTGTGTGTGTTCAAGATGCAAATAGCCTAAGGAAGAATATTTAGCAAAGCTCAAATCAAATTCCATAAGAAATAACTAGGACTTCATTCAAGACACCACTAGAAAAGAACCCAATGATTGAAAAGATAATCACAAATCAGAAGACTCCATAAGTAGGTCTTACTTCTGATATGGCATATAGGACAATTTTCATACTGTCTTGGTAAATTATCTTTGAATTTTTATTTATTATTTTAAAGATTTATGTATTTATTATGTATGCAGTATAAAGAAGAGGGTACCAGATGTCATTATAGATGGTTGTGAGTCACCATGTGGTTGCTGGGAATTGGACTCAGGACCTCTGGAAGAACAGTCAGTGCTGTTAACCTCTGAGCCATCTCTCCAGCCCTAACTTTGAATTTAAAGCTATGGTTCAAAACTTAGTATCACAGTGGAGTGATCACCTATAATGAGACTTCTATACTACATCCTTTTCCTTCCAGGCTCAGGGGTCATCTTGGAAAAGGGTGCAGAAAAAAAAATTGTTAAGAGCTAGAGGGCAGAGATGATGGAAAAGAAGCAGTGTTTGTCTTATGGACACAACAGGACTCATCAACATGCACTCATACACATGCTGTAGTTGCCTGTACAAGATCAAGGCAATTTGCATTCCAGTAGAAGAAAGTTTGCAAGACTCCACCATTACTGAGGATCCTATTGAGAGGTGATGATAACTTCTGAAATAGAGAGAGTCAGTTTTACTTAAGTGTGAGGAATCTGGTAGGATGATCAAGCTCCACACTCATAAGTGTGTGAAAAGCACATCTTGGACTCAGTGGGTTATTAAAAGGCAAAAAGGGGAGGATATGAAGTTGGAAAGGGCTGGGAAAGGGTGGATCTGCAAGGAGATAGAGTGGGGGAGAAAATGAACAAAATATACCATATGACAGTTCCAGACATTAATAATTGTATTTTAAAGTGGTAGCATAGTCTGCTGACCATTTTTTAAATCACTCATTGGGCTGGCTATAGGTCAGTGATAGAATGTTTACCAAGCATGTGCAAAGTCCTCGGTTTGATACATTACAAAACAATAAAAAATGCACTACCAGCACTTTGAAACATGCCTGTGACTTGTCTACATATAAACATATTTACCTTTTCTACAAAATTTGTGTTTCTACCTATATTATTTCACCGTCATGTTTCACACTTCAACGATTATGGTTATGAATTAGCATTTCATTGTATAGTGCCATAAACTATCACATTGCCCTTTGAAATTTAGGTTGTTAGCATCCACTTGACACACACTTCTGTAATTTTACTCCAAAAATTATTAACATGCCACAACTAACTTCCTACATATATTTCAAGGAGTAAAATTTTTGGTCAAACTTTGAAATGTTATCTTTTGATTCATAATTAGCTTACAGTAAAATTCACATACCCATATTTAGTAGAAACTTCACAGTAGTACTATTGACAAAATATTTTTAAAGCAATGAACATTTTCATGCAAATGCCTCTAAGAATTAGTTTGTAAAATTAAGAGAAAGTTATCACATGTACAAATACAAATTGTTACATATACATTTTATAGCCAAATGGCTTAAAGAATGTATTCCAATATTAGTAAAAATAACAGTATATAAGGAAATGTAAAAAAGAAGAATGAGAATGAAGGAGAAGCTGGGAAGATGGAGAAGTGGATAGAAAGATTGGAATAAATTACTATGGAAAAATATTTTCAAGAGAATTTGGTCTGTTTTGAATGTCAAGCAATGACCTTACACCAAGTGAAAGAAATAGCAAGCCACTGAAGGAAATCAATGCTCCATTTCTAGTCAACATTTGAAAACTAATAATAGCAAAATGTTATACTCTTTCTTGTTGTCTTTATGGAGACACACAAGTAACCCAAAGCCATGCATTTACTGGCCATTTCTTTCTCTCTCCAAAGCTTGTTTCTAATATCTTTTCTATTTTGTGCTATGATTTTATTAATAAACATACTCATGCCCAAGAGAACTATTTTAAATATGTATCTATCATAATGACAGATTTTTGTTGTTTATTATACATTCTAGTTATATATGTTTATGATTATACAAAAGTGCATTAGTAGCTCCTTTGCCATTGGGAACATTTAACATCTGAAAGATACACATGCACACACACACACACACACACACACACACATACACACACACACACACACAGAGTGTTTGTTGACTGATGTCATGAGAGAGACAGTAAGGCAGGTGTTTACAAACCAAATCAGACTGTCTTGATTCATTTTTTGGCTCCATCACTCAACAGCTGCACTGTTTCAGCCCTGTACTTTCAGTGTACATACCAAGAGCCAAGTGCGTTTCCTATGCTTCAGATAAAAAGCTCACGAGTTCAAAAACTTGAAGCTCTAGTATTTATCTTGGCTAGCACTATAGAGTAAGAGCCTCTAGCGGTGCTGGGCTGAGGCTGAGAGAGAAGCTTACCCATCCTGAAGGTAAACACCCCCTGTTCCACTGTGAACTGTAACGCCGAGCTCAGATGTTCACTAGATTGTGTGAATCAAATACATTTATGACATACAGCAGGATGATTTTCTTGAAGCAGCACCTGAATGTAGTCTTGTATTGTGTGTAGAACACTGTATATTATATACAATATATGAATATATAAATTTGCATGACACATGTATATATTGAACATATATTATATAAGTAGTTATTAAATTCCTAGTAGTATGCTGGAAAAGATATATTTTTAATTCTCTCTTCATTCTGGCACTACTGAGACTCTGAGACTCTTCCTGGTTCCCTTGAGGGCTCATAAATGGTAAGGAATTTCATAGGATTAAAAACAGATACATCTCAAACAACACAATAGTCCTTCTCATCCCACTATATATGCTATCAATATGACTAGTAGTATTATAGTGTTATGTATTTCTTAATCTTGTTATTAGTAAAAAGGAAGTGACTCTTACTATAAATATTTTTACTAAGATAAAGCTTGGGAAAGATTTTTAACAGTTGTTACTGAGATCCTGGGCATGTGTTTGAACAATGCAAAGAAATATAAAATTAGAAGAATGTTGTGCAAGAATTAGAAATCAGGGAGATGTCTACCCACCATCTGTAGTCAGAAGTTTTTGACCCATCTTGCTTGAGGTCTGGATTTGCAAAGACATCCCACATCAACCATCTCAAAGAGTAACGATTTAATACAATAAACAAAAATGGGGGATATCTCAGCCTCCCTCATGAATAAGATCAGGGAAGAGACTAAGTTGAACCCAAAATTTACAGATGAACAGGCTATCAGTGAGTCACAATTATGCACTGTGGAGAGAAGCATTTAGTGAGTACAATATTTAAAGGAAAATTAGAAATTTCCTTAAAAATAGTAATAGATCAGTTAAATGGTTTGTTAGCTCAAACACTGAAGGTACTAGGCTTCCCAATGACCAGATCTGTGACATTGGGATTGGAATCTGGAAGAATTGTTTCAGCTGTCTCAACAAAGTCAGGACATAAAGCAGAGTAAACTCCTTGCCAGACAGGCCACATGCTCTACCACCCGCTGTCCCAGCTCTCTATCTCACATTCCATAATCAGTAAATACAGGACAATGAGTGTTAGAAGTATTCTTTTCTCCTCTCATGAGCCTGAGATGGCTAAGAGGCCACCACAAAGTATCTGTTGGAATTCATCAGGATCTTCAATTATAAAGATCCTTGCACCAGTAGAGATAGATCTGAGGATGGCAAAGAAAAAAATTCACATTAGACCAGGAAATGCACTAAATTATCTCTCAGCTTCACCACAATTGCAGTAACAGAGTAAATACATGGAGAAAAGTTAGAAAGATGAACAGCAGGGTAGCACTAACAGTCACCAATGGTCTGGACGGAAAACCAATGTTCACACTTAGAATTGCAAACAGAATAATCAGTCTTTCATTAGACTCATCTGGAACCCTAATACAAAACATGCTATGGAAATTGATCAATATATAAGAACTAAGACTAAGTGTATGAAAATTATGAGAAACAAAAGAGATTTGGAAAAGAATATTTTGGGATGTTAACACTCATGACAGAAGTTTCAAAATGAGGAAGAGAAAAACATTTCAAAGTAATAAGAAAACATCTTAAATGACACACAAGTTGGAGCTTTCAAAGGGACTCTGAGTGGAAGACAGAAGGAAAAGAACTATACATTCTTACTATGTTTAGGCTTGTTAATGTTATGCCACTTTGATGATCTAAGCATTGCCCAGGAAACTGGTAATACATTATTGCCAAATGGATGACAGTGTTTCTGGGAGAGATTATCATTTGATATAATAGATTGATGAAAGCAGATGGTCTTACCCAATATGGGTTCTGGAAGAATTTTTTCAGCTGTCTCAACAAAGAAGAGAAATAAATCAGAACTCCTTGGCAGACTGGCCATGTGCTCCACCACCTACTACCCCCATCTCTATGTCTCACATTCCACAATCAGTAAATAGAGGACACTGTCCTTTGCTCCTCCCATGAGTTTGCCGGTACTGCCCCACCCCAGCAGGAATATCTATGTCCTCCTGCCCTCAGACACTGATATTCCTGGTTTGGGGGGTTTTGTACTCTGACATGAACACCAGTCTACCAGGTTCTAAAGTCATTGGACCTGAACTGAATAACTCAACCAGGCTTTCTGTTCCCTAGACTGCAGATTATGTAACCATATGAGCCGGTTTCTACTCTCTGTCTCTCTCTCTCTCTGTCTCTCTCTCTCTCTTCTCTGTCTCTCTCTTTGTCTCTCTCTCTCTCTTCTCTGTCTCTCTCTCTCTGTCTCTCTGTCTCTCTCTCTGTCTCTCTCTCTCTGTCTTTCTCTCTCTCTCTCTCTCTCTCTCTCTCTCTCTCTCTCACACACACACACACACACACACACTCTGCTGGTTCTATTTCTCTGGAGAACACCATCAAATACAATATATTTGTATTTCAAAGATAAAGGAAACAAAAATCTACAAGATGAATGCAGAAAAATAGATTATCTGCAAGATAAAACCTTCATGTTATATTAATATTCTTTTCATAATATAAAATGATAGGAGGCAAAGAAGCAATATTCACAGAGTTTTGATGAAAATGGCTGTGAAATGAGAAATTTATTGGAATTTGAGGGAAGAGAAACAGAAAGATACTATCAAACCTAGAAAGTCTTAGAAGGTATTTCAACCATCTACATTTTCTGAAGAAAAAAGAAATGAGTCCAATTCCTTTAAAAAAATAAAACATAAACATGAACACTTAGGTATTTTGGTGAGGGGTTTTTTGTTTATTTATTTTTTATTTTTATTTTTTTGCCCTTCTGTAACAACAGAACATAGACTTGGTAGTTGAAATGTCAAAATTTTATCCTCACTTGGTTCTAAAAACTAGAACATTGAGCAAAGGACACTGCCAGGGTGGTATTCCTCTGAGCTGCCTCTTTTGAACTGGTGGATGTCCAACTCTCCTGGTCCCTCATTTGGCCTTCTTTCTATGTAGCTTGTTTCTCTTATTTTAAATAGTGTTTTTGAAGCATAATTAATAAATTAAAACATCATGTTTTATATGGACCTATATATGCATCCATGGTTAAAATTAAAGTAATAAACTTTATACTGTCTCCAAAAGTCTCATTGTATGCATTAGTTTCTTGTTTGGCCCAGTTTTCCTGGTAAGATGTCTAAGATGAGATTTCTCCTTATACAATCCTCAGACACTCTAATTTAGGCCCACCATAAAGACCTCATTTCAATTAAACTACCCCCAATAATGATCTTATCCCTAACATACATTTACATTCTAACATACTGAGAGTTAAATCTCAGGTGTCGGGGCAAAAAATACCATTAGCCCATCTCAGACATAAACAACCAGCCACGGATGGGACAATGTAAGAAATGCCATTTCAGTCATAAACAACTATAAACAGAAGCTGTACATATTAAATATTAACCTTTTCAAAAGGAAAGGAAAATAGGTTTATATTAATAATGATGTTAGAATGTGTTAGAATGAGTTTTTTAAAATTATTGTTAAATTGAGAAAAAAGGACTTTGCTGGTGTTTTTCCAATTGTTGTGCTTATATTTTCAAGTCATATTTTTAAGTCACGGATAAGTCCTAAGCAGCAGAAGCCCTTTGTGACCACAGAATGACAGGAAAGCTAAGAATGAACTCTGTCCTCTAACAATAGGTGGGATAGACTGAACTCCGGGCTGCCCTTGCCAGACACATCTAATGTCCACAGGGTGTCTCAAGCACTGACCCTGACTATGTAAAGACCCTGTTTCTCATTAGCCACAGGAATTGGTTAGAAGTAGATGAACCAGTCTTGATTGATCAAGTCTTGTTGCACAAATTCTGGTTGTAATGAAAGAAATTCAGAGTCAGATATTGGGGAAAGGCTGAAATGTCAAAGAGGAGAAACACCACAGTCAAATCTCCTCCAGCTATCTTCCAGCTTCCTCAGCTTCACTCCTGGTCACTTCTAATTACTGCTATTTTCCCAAGCCTGCCTTAAATACCCTTCTCACCCAGCTGAATGCCATCCAGGTTAAGATTAAAAGTATGAGCTACTCTATTTGGTAGTCAGCCTTGAACTCACAGAAACACAGAAAGTTCTGTATGGAGTTATGAGATTAAGGGCATAGGCTACCACTCCTGGTTTTCCCTGTGCTGGAATTAAAGGTGTGTGCCATTGAAGCCCAGCTGTTTGGCCTTGTACTCAGAGATCCAGAACTCCAGGAGCTATGTGAGTTACCACTGCTCTGTTATCCCTGGAACTCCCAGAGCTACCTCTGCCTAGTTTGACTATGGGTTGACCTCTTGATATTCCAGGTTTTATTAAATATGTAACATATCACCACAGAGTCTTCCTGAGAAATTTCATCATTAATTATTTTTCAAAGATAAAACACCTACCATGATTTCCTATTTTTTTTTTTGACAAAGCCTAGAGGGAGTTGTCCAGAGACAGAAGAAGCACTGAATAATTTTGTAGGATTCAGTGAAAATTAAGTCTTTTTGGAATTTTGAGATACTTGTTGCTTTGGAAAGAAAGAATTGTGCTCACTAGCCCCCAATGAAATACAGTTCTTAAAATCCTAACCACACACACAAAACAAAAACAAAACAAAACAAAACAAAACTTCTGGTTTGTCTGTAGAAGGGTTGCTTAGCAGAAATTTGTGGTGGCCACAGTGCATCCATGGGCATTAGCTGTGACCTACTGTGCTTTCTTTTTCTGTGGCTGAGCCTAATCTGGCTTGAGAAGCTTTAGATTTTATTTTTTATGTTTCATGTATTTTAGAGAAAAGAGAAATTTTATTACTGTATGGGTTTTTTTGTTATCTATTCTGAATGCTTTGCTTTTTTATATAATGGTTAATATTGATTTTCAAAAAACAATAAAAAAATGCAACACAAACTTCTAAAATAAAATATAATAGAAAAAAAAGCCCTAACCCATAGTATCTCAGAATAAGATCTTTCATTGAAGATATCAGCTGTTGAGTTGCAAAGAGGGCATGTGATTGGGCTCTAATTCAATATGACTTACATCCTAAGGAGAAGGAGAAAATTGGACACAATGGCATCTGAACAGGAAGGCAGAGTTTGGGGGGAAGCATTTTACAGCCTAAACAATTACTAGAAGTCAAGAGTAACACTCATGAGGAGTCTATTCTCTCTCACAGGCTCAGGTAAAAACAAACAAACAAACAAAAAACCCCAAATCCTCTATTGATAATCTTTGTGTTACACAAGAGCTCAGTTCTACCCTCCAGATTTCTGAGACAAACAATTTATGCAGCTGAAGCTCCCAGGCACTCATTGCTCTTTGTGGCCCCCTAGCAAAGGAACATAGAGACAGAACACCAAGGACTGAGCTGTTAATAGTGTAGGCCCAGAGTCAATGCTCAGGTTGCATGCCCGAGGCCCCTCCTGCTTGCAGCTGTCCATGTCACTAGGTAGAAATGAGTAGGAGATCAGAATAAGAAGTAGTAAATGTGACAACATACTTTTAAAGACAAGGTTTAATAAAGTCTAACATCTGCTCCTATCAAGGTGGTGCCAAGAGGGGAGAAGTATTAGGAAAGATGTCTCTGCAGGGTAAGGGGATGGGCAAAAAGCACTGAGGGCAGAGGCTTTTCCCATCATCATTGCTAAGCTGACACTGTAAAACAGCAAATGCAAAGAAGAGACTCGGATAGGCAACCCAGATTGCAGAATAGCTCAGATAAAGTCCTTGCCAGACTAAAAATGAGCTCAAGAGCAAAGAAGGCTAAAGGACTTCACATGAGGCAGAAAAGCTCCAACTCTATAACTTCTCTTCTCCATGGCTGTCCAGAAACAGAACAGAGCACAGCAACCACCTGAAAACTGTGGAAGAATGTCCAAAGGTGGTAGCTAGAGAGTTTCTGCACTATGTTGTACCCATTTGTTCTCTCAAAGTTTAATATAAGTAGCATAATTTACTGACTGCCAATCTCAAACTTGTCATAAATATTTCCTTCATAAATCTAAAGAATTGATGAGATAACCTGTGTCCCTCATCTCTCCTCTGGGTCTTGGGTATATACCAAAACACCCAGCTCTCATTCTTTGGACCAATATATAAATCTTCCTCATTCACTCTGTTTCCTTATAATACGTTAATGGTGTACCTGGTAGTGAGACCTAAATCTTCACTTCCTGGAGTCATCATATCATTCTGACTCAGAAAGCGGTGAACAAGTCTGTTCATAGTTTTGATTAAAACCAAAAGAGTTAAAGGGCTCCAATGTACACTCAAGTAAATTTATTGAGTGATAGGCACATATTTCTTTTTACGTTGTTAAAAAGCTTCATTTCTGCCTCCTGATGAGAGCAATGGAAGAAGCACCTCACCTCTTCTCACCTCCTAATCTCTGGGTACACAGAGTCCAAGGTCCTCTGAGAGAAACTAAAAAGTTAGTTCAAGAAACACAGTTGTATACCCTATCAATAGGTAATGAATGCCCTTGAAGAATGGAACTTCTAGGTAGTAGTTTAGCTGTAATTGGTTTGAATAATCTCATGAGTGGCACTATTAGAAGGTGTGGTTTTGTTGGAGTGGGTATGGCCTTGTTGAAGGAAGTGTGCCACTGTGGGGGCAGGTTTTGAGGTTTCCTATGCTCAGAATATCCCAGTGTCTCAGTCAGCTTCCTGTTGCTTAAAAGATGTAGGACTCTCATCTACTACTCCAGCACTAAGTCTGTCTGCATGCCACCATGTCCCGCCATGATGATAATGGGCTAAACTTCAGAATTGTAAGACACACCAATTGAGGAGTGGTGGTGGGGGTAGAAGAAAGGAAGTGGGGGAGGAAATGGGAGGAGGGGAGGAAAAGGAAACTATGGTTGGTTTGTAAAATAAAATTTAAAAATTAATTTAAAAAATAAAAAAAAACAATTTTTTAAATTTTAAATAATAGGGGAGGAAAAGTGATTGAGGAAGATACAAAAATTAATCTCTGAGTTCTATACCACACACACACATATATATATATACATACATATATACATATATACTTGCATACATATACTTATACTTGCATACATATACTTATACTATATGTATACATGTCCACAATTATTTAGCTTTTCATTGTTCCTAAATAGGATTTGTCACCAAAATTCAAAGATATTTCTGTACATTATAGGATATAATTAGTGAAGTTTCACCAAATTACTGGTTTACTAGAGAACAGAGCCATGTACATTTATTCTCAAGACTATGTTAATTCCCTCTGTATGTGCCACAACATAAAATTTTCATTTTCTTTGCAAATTTGCTGGAAAATATAAAATTTCAATATCTCAGTCTTTCTCAATTGCATAAAAAACAAGACTTAACAGTTATTTCCAAAGAAAATTGAGAAATTTTTCTGTCCATTCTTGGCTTCTAAAAATAATGCATTAAGAATTCATGATCTTTATCTGCAGGGTTTGAAGAACTTTGGCATATCAGATCAAGCAGTTCCCCCAGACTGGCTCCGGGCTATCATGTGTTCTATGACAAGCCATATGCTGTGTCATGTGTATTGACACCACCTGCAACATGTCACCTGTTAAAGGTAGTATAAAATGCTCCCAAAGGCTGCACTATGGTCTATTTCCCTATGAGAAAAAGATAGAAGTATGTGCATTATCAAGAAAGAGTTGCATGCTGATATCCAGGGACTCCAGAGCTTAGAATAATACTGCTTTCCCCATAAATAATCAAAACATAGATTTAGTGTTCTGAAGCATAACAATTTCTCTAAGGGGAAGCTTTTTCCAAACATGAAAATTCAAGATAGTCGCACATCCATGGACCAAGAAGACCTTCAAAATTCAACAAGCTGGGTACACGCTAAACCAGGAAGCAAGCTAAGCACACTTAAAAATAACAATAAGGATAGGAAGGATTGCAATCAATATCTTCACTGAGAGAGGTCACTGTGACCATTACCATGCAGTGCCAAATACCCAAGGCCTCCTTGGCCCGCTGCATTTGGAAGCTCTGGGCCAAGCTGCAGCAGGCACCAGACCCAGCGTTCACTTGCTTAACTTTTAGGGACTGCCAGTGGCTCAGGTTGCAAATTTGCTTATATTTAGAAGAACAGGTGTGTGGCCCATTTATAAGTCAACTCAGTGCCTTCCCTGCTGGTGTCATTTAGATATGTTTCATGGAACTGTAATGACTTAATGCAGAAAAGGACACATCACCCTGCTTGGTACTCAGCCTCATACATCATGTGGGGAGTATATACCACAACTTCTTTTAATACTGTCCATTCTTTGCATAACTCTATAAGATTCATGGACATTTTGTGGTTTGAACCTCAAATGACCCTGTAGGCTCATGCTTTGAATATTTGTGTTCCTACTAGGACCATTATTTTTGTAAGCTGAAGACCCTGTGGTAAATGGGTCTTTGTTGGTGGAAGTAGGTCACCAAAGGCCAGTTTGCCAAGGTAGTTCCTGACTCCTGGTTCCTGTTTCACTTTCTCTGCTCCCTGGTTCATTGTGCTTTAAATGATGGCCACCAAATGTTTCCTCTACCATGAACTGAGATACTCAACCCTGTCTTCCCTACTATGATGAAGTGACCACTCAAAAGCCATGAGCTACAATATATTTCTCTTCTCTTAAGATGTTTTGGGTAGATATTGTAGTCATGACAAACAAAGGTGCCTTAAATAAGGTGTTTTGTACTGGCCCATGACTTCTTGTCAAGAAAATAAATCAGAAGTCCTGGGCTTTAATAAGACCTCACTAGGAAACCAAGTAGCCTCTTCCCTGTAAAACCTGGGAAGGACCATAAACTCTGGTCTTTAGCATCCCCCTTATGCAATATCCCAAGGTCATTGTGAAATCTAGAGTTATGTGCTGGTTGAGTGTCATAATCAACTAAGAAACCCATAAATGCAGATTACATTTTGCATATTTTGAAACATGCAAAAGGCTGTTCTAAAGCAAAATATGATCTCCAGATGAAAACTGATAAGATAAGTGAAAGCATGCTGTGAACAATGATTGGCCTGTCAGGTACATGATGGAATCCAGGGTCACATGTTTTTGAAAATGGCATCTTTGCAAACACCTTCTTCAATGACTATCTCACTACCAATTCTGATGAAAACATAAGGAAGTGAAGACACTCAGCTGTGCTACAATGAAGTCCTGGCAACGACATCAGCCCTAGTAGTTACCCAGACAACCATCTGCATATTTGTATAGGAAGTCATAAGCAACATCTCTAAGTTAAGTGGATACCAAATAGAAGGCTTCTTTTGGGGAAAAGAAAAAGAAAGTTTCATTCCAACTCAGATTTAACTTTTGTTTATATTGTAATAGCAATGATCATAAGTTGTTAAAAGCTACATAGCAATGATTAAACATGTTATGAAAAATAATACTGACTTTCCACAAAGTAGCTTCATAAAATATCCTTTCTTAGACATTTTTTGTTTACAATAAAATGTTTCCCATATTACTTTGGAGATACTGATAAACAGTATGTGCATAAATGCATAGGACATCCATCTTTGTCAAGCACAAGTATTTGAAATGTACTCAAAGTTTTCTTAAACAGTTCATTTTCATTCATGTTTAAAAACTTCCTTAGTTGATCAAAACTACCAATTAGAAGATGGGAAGATATTAATGTGGAGGTATCAACTCAATATATACAGGAATTCTACTATCAAAAATCCAAGACAAGTAACTGCCTTCTTTCTTTAGAAAAGCAATTTCCCCTGCAAGGTGTTTAGACATGATTACTACCCAAGTCCATCTCTACTGAGCATCTGATCAGCAGTTGTACTTGCCTGGGGCATGGTACACCGAGACCTCTATACTGGTCAACCTCTGATGTCATTTAAAGGTAAGCAAAACTATAGAAACCAGGCTAAGAGACTGCTTGATATTTTCTCTCTCTCTCTCTCTCTCTCTCTCTCTCTCTCTCTCTCTCTCTCTCTCTCTCTCTCTCTCTCTTATCTCCCTACCTCTATCTCTATATTCCCCCAAGCAATCAATGTTTTACCACAATGGAAAAGGAGAAGAAAAATAATTGTTTAGTATTTCCCTGCAAAGTAAAACATTCAATTAAAGTAATAACCTGTATAAATAATTTGTTCAGAAGCTGCTACTTTTAAAAAAGTAAAATATTCATTTGTCCAGTTTTTAAACGAGAAATAGAAAAGTTTTGGATTAGTCAAAGACAGGCAGTAACAAAATATGCATTTTAACCAAACTATGAAAAGTGAAGGAAAATCACTCATGAAACTGGTGGAAACAGATAGAAACTGGTACAGAGTGGAAGCAAATATATGGGGACAGAAGAGAAGTGGAGAGGTGTAGATTTCTATGTCTGCTTATATTCTAATGAGAGAGAGAGAAAGAAAAGATGTGGGTTTGAGTGGTTGGAGAAGTGGGAAGAGTTATGGGAGGAGAGACATAATCATAATATATTGTGAAAAAAATCTATTTTCAATAAAGGTAATAAGAATAACAATCAATAAGAGAAAAAGAAAGGGGTACTACAGGAGAGAGGGAGGAAGGGAGGCAATAAAGCGATTTAATGTAAGGGAAGGAGGAAGAATAAGAGAGAGTTATAGGATAAAAATAATGGGGGAAAGAAAGAAAGAGGGGCAGGGGTGAGGAGAGGAGAATAAAGAAAAGGGAAGAAAGGAGGGAGGGGATGGGAGGGAAGGGAACAACTAGAAGGAGAGAGGGAAGGGGTGAGGAGAGAGGCATGGGTAAGAGAAATGGATCTAGAGAAAGAAGAAGGAGGTAGAAAGGAGTAGAGAGGCGAGGAGGAGAGGGATAGCCAGGAAAGGTAGAGGGAAAGAAATGGAGAAGAAAGAAGGCAAAAGGAAGCCTGCATTGACCTCAGTGTTTGCCATTGTGTGCAGCACTCAATTTAAAGTTTCTAAAATGATCAGAAGCACATGACTCACCTGAGCCAATGATACCTGGACACTGATCAGACCAGCCACACTTGTGACATCTGGAAAGTACCGAATGATTTCTACATCCTAGAAATTACTGTAAGCACTTGCGATGCAGTGCTCTCCACTCTTTCAGTTCCGGTCTACAACCTCCATCATCACCCTCAGACTTGAATAATCTACAAAGGTGATGGTTGGCAGTGGTGCTAACTGCCCCTCTCTCCAAGATGACCATTAAATTACATTATTTATTGAGATTTCTATTAACTTTTAGAAGATAAAATCCAAGACTTTCTGCAAATGTAAAGGACTGGTACATTTATTTTTTTTTTCAGTGGTGTTTCACTATACATCATAGAAGTTTGCAAGCACATGGCAAATTCCTAGCTGTTTCAAACTCCTTCTACAATTCTGAAAACTTTACTGTCCCTAAATTCTCATTTAGAATGGTTACATATGTGTTTTTCCCTGTTGACTAAGGGTTTTAGTTACAAGAAATTGTTTCTGCTTCAAATTAAGGATATAGTGAGGAAATTATTTTTAAACTGGAGAAGCATCATTGTGTGTATATAACAAATGCAATTCATGCATTAAAACCTGGTTACTAAATAAGACTGATGAATCATTGCTTGGAAAAAACATTCATGCAGTCTCAACTAACTTCTAGAAACCCCTTCTTGTCCTTGCTGGTAGAATGGTTTAAGCCATGTTATTGAGATCTAAGAAATACGAACCTTCTGTGAGTCTGTGAAAGTTAAGCTTACATTCATTTGAGTACAAGAGAACCTTCTACATGGTTTAAATGGAGCAGCAGTAATATCAGTTGTTCAAAGAGAATTAATTTAAAAAAAGTCAAGGAAAGGATAAAAGAGCAAGAGGAGACAGGGTTGACATCCAGAAAACAGGGAGCAGAAGCCCACGGGCTGAAACTCATGACATAAATGTGCTGTTGACCTTCAAGAAAAGATCCAGACGAAGGCTTTGAGAAAACCTGAAATCTTATCTGTAAAGATGATGCTCAGACTAGGATCCCACCACAGCCAGAATTTATACTACCCTGTCATTCTTCCTTGGAAGCTCTGGTTTGACATTCTAAGTGATCTGTACAAATCAGTCCAGAAAATAAGGAAAAGAAGAGATACTAATTTAACTAGAGGCATTTCATAATTATCTAAGTCTTTAAAAATGAAAATAGAAAGAATAGCCCAATATCAAGAAGACATTTTTGTCTCCTCATTCCCTCCTTTCTGTGTCTTGTCTTTTGATATTATCATTATCATCATTGATTTATTCTGCCCAATTACATCTACTTTGTAAATTTGGAACTTTTCTCTATTTTCCTTTGGACTTTAAGATAACAATACTTATTCCTTAAATGAACTGTAAAATTAATTATTGAGTGCAGAATGTTAAAATGTATGGAACAATTTGCTAAAGAATAATTTACTTTGCAAAGAGTCACCAAAATTTCAAGATTATCCCCCACTCCTGGCCAGTTCCAGCCTAGAGAGATGATGTCTACATACTTTCTTATTGCCCTTACAAGACAGCAGTTATCTCAAGGAGATTGCTTTATTCTGAACCTTACAGACAACTTCGAGGTTGATGGCATTTAATTTTATGCAAGTATTTAGAGAGAAATGAAATGGCTTGATAGTAACAGACCCTGAGATTTTCCTTTTGTTGGATTAAAAATGTAGGTACTTAGCAGAAAGAAAGAAAGAAAGAAAGAAAGAAAGAAAGAAAGAAAGAAAGAAAGAAAGACATGAACATCCAAACATTTGTGGTAGGTAACACAGTGCCATTGTGAAATTGATTCCCCTCATCTAGAACTTCAGCTTTATTGTACCAACTTAGATCCATTGTGAACAACATATACAGCTAAGTCATATCCCTGAAACCTAAGATCAGAGCATGGGGCAGATCACATGAATCTCATCTCTTTGAAATATGGGGAATCCACTAACATCATAGATCTCACATTCTTAAGACATCTCTCTGATGAGAAGGTTTCCTCAGGGCATGCAGCATGTGCCGAGATGACAATGTAGAAGAGGGCCTCTCCACTTTGTCCCTGGTAGTTCACAATTTGTACCTCATATGTGGTATGATGGCTTTTTGTAGTTCACTGAAGAGATTGGAGAGGGACAATCACCTACCAATGATCTATTGGTATCCATTTCTTCAGTACGATAAACATTGACTAACAATTAAAAAATAAGCCTTATGAGCAAGGCTGGGCTTAAAGCAAACAAGATACAGAAATATAAAATGGAGGTGATTTGCATTCAGGGCCTAGGACCTCATATAAATCATCCCAGGACCGAGACACAGGTAGCCAGCTTTTAGATCTTGCCTCTTTTATTTAGTGATTGTAATATTTATGATGAATTATTTAAGCCATCCCTTGGGACCTTCTAAAATGAAAATAATAAGAACGTCTATTCTAATAGGGTTAGTGCAAGGATTAAATGAGTTCAAGTCTGACAAGAGTTGAGACTGGAGCTTGGCACTTAGTAAGCACTGCATATGTGTTTGTTAAGTCAACAAATTCCTGCCTCGAGACAAGCACGTCACTCCTAGCTGTGTATACACAACACACGCAAACACCAATGCTGAAGCAATAAATCCTTCTGCGAAAGAAAATCACAGATTCACATAGCCTCATTTTCAGAATTGCTCATGTTGCTTCCAGACATTGGCTATTTAATCCTTCCAGCAGGATAACCAGAGAGAATTTACGCAAATAAACTTCTCCATTTACAGAAGAGAAAGCAACGACCCAGTAAAATGATGTGTTTTCCTTTAGTCAGCCTAAGAAGCAGAGCTTCTCTCAATGCTTCTTCCTGTCTCAGGCTTCTTTGCTCTTTAGCAGAAAAATAAACAACAACAACAAAAACAAACAAACCCCCAAACCATAAATGTGTGAGGCCAAAGAATGTATAGAAAATAAATGCTTTCACTGTGCAATATTTATGCAACTTTCAGAAGCTAAGAGTTTTTCCTCTGTCTGCTATAGGAAACTAAAAAGGTAAGTGTTGTTAATGGAACCTAAGTGTTCATCCCAATTTCCTAAGAGGGCAAGGAACTCAAATGTGAAGCTGGGCTGAAAATAATAATAATACCATATATGCAAGTTCTGTATAAATTAATGTAAAAGAGATTTGTTTCTGCCAGCATATGGAAAACTATTCTGAAAGTAAGTCTGGGAGAATATATAGCTGTGAGACATTACAGAATGGACTGACTACCCATATAATCAAAACAATTAAAAGGCAGAAATAAATGTGAGAAGCATTTGGGTAGAGTTGACCTGACTGGCATATTCAACTTTCCCATCTACACTGTGCCTTAATGAGTTTTGAAAAACAATAATCTTTGTCCATAAAAGTTTCTTCATGACAACTCTTGTTTGTGCAAGAATTCTTGGATTTTTACCCAGTTTAGAAAACTGTCATAGAAAGGCAATAAAAGAATGGAAAGGGAGGGAGGGAAGGTAAAATCCAAAAAGCAGAAAAATTGAGAAAATTAGTTACTTCCATAAGTAATTTCCATGTTAAGGCATGTTTTGAAAAACAGAAACTTTATAATTTTAAATACCAAACAATGCATGCTTACTTACACAAAATTGGGATTAAATAATTAAGTAAAAGATGTAGAAAAAAAAAACACCTCATATTTACGTCACTCCACTGTATGTGGGTTTCTCTGACATGCACACACTTAGTACATATGCCTGAAATTTAAAAAAAAATCATGCTATATCTTTTGAGAGTTTCATATTTATAATAATTTTAAGACTTTCATTCCAATCATTCTTTTACATTCCCCTCCTTCTATAAAAATCTTTATTCTTCCCAACAAGTTTAGTCTTCTACTTTTATGCTGTGTGTGTATGTATGTGTGTCACTGAATTCAAATAATGTTAACTGACAGCCACAGGTAAGTGGTGATTTACTGAAGAATGAGAAACACATCAGTGGTTACACTACTGAAGAAAGTGACATTTCTTTCCCCAACAAACCTTAACTGTCTGTACTTCATCCTCAATGATGAAATGTTGATGGGACAAATACTGTGTAGTTCTTTTTGAGATAATCACATTTAAAATGAGTTCATGAAAGCATCAGCTGTATCATGTCCAGAAAACAGTGCTTTTCACACCTCCCCCTGCCCAACCTCTGACTCTTACATGCATCATGTCTTCTCTTCCACCATATTCTCAGAGCCTTTGGGGAAAGAGAATGATAAAGGTATCAATATTTAAGGCCAAGTGTGACATAATGCTCTTGTACACTGTAAAGATTTGTTAATCATATTAGTTTAATAAAATGCTGGTTGTCTAGTAGGCAGGTAGGCAGTAAGTATAGGTGACTGAACAGACTAAGAAAATTGTGGGAAGAGGAAAGGCAGAAAAGCAGTTGCCATCCAGACACAGAGGAAGCAAGATGAAAATGCTGCAATGAAAAAGAGTGCCACGCCATATGGCTAAACATAGACAATAATTATGGGTTAAGAGCTAGAAAGTAATATGCCTGAACTACTGGCCCAGAAGTTACTATAATATTAAGCCTCTGAGTCAATTATTTGGGAAGTGGCTGTTGAGTATTTGAGAGTTTCTGGCTGAGACAGAATTTTCTGAGTACAACCAAGCACTCCACAGACTTTCTATCTACTTTGACCAGTGTGAGTCTCTGCATTAACTGTATTAACTACCTTCCACCACAGAAAAACAACCTTTTTTCTGCTGGTTGCTTTTTCTAGTTCTATTTAATTTATTTTAAACTAATAAACAAAAACTGCATATCTAGAGGGGTTCTGCTTAGTATTTTGCTACATAAACAGAGTATAATGTTCAAGCCAATATAAACATATTTATCTTCTCTAATATTCATCAGTTTTTTCAATTTCCTGGTTTTTCAAAATATAAGAACACAGAGCCATGCTCCTGTAGTGACACCATCCCCGTCATGTGGACTGTACCCCCAAACAGCAATCTAAAATAATTCCTACCTCCCTTTAATTGCTACGTATCTGGTATTTTTTAACAGTGAGGAAAGTAAACAATACATACAATTATCTCAATTTCACCCTTTGACATCCTTACAGGTAGTAGGATTTTACTCTTTTTAGTGACTGGATATTATTCCACTGTGCATTGTAATTAATACTTTCAAATACTATACAATTCTACTGAGATCATTTTCTTTTTAATACTCATGATTAACCCACGCACATTTATTTTGACAACTATCTTTCTTGGATTTTACATTTATTTTATTACTGTGAGTATGCAATCTTCACTGTTACAATTTAAGACTTTGTTTACATCATTTGCAAAAGGAAATTCCAGCTCTTTGGTATATTTTCTGGAGCACTGTGATTTTTTTTTTTGTCCTGTTTATCTCTACAGCTCTGCAACCACGTCTTCTGTCCAATACACATATACACAAAGAGAGAGATAGAGAGAAAGAGAACTTCTTTTCTATTATGATCTTGAACTTTTTTTAAACCTGCCTAATTTCTGCTGATTTTCTCAGAACTGTTTTGCTATTATTGCCTCCAGGGTTCTCCAAAATATCTCCTAAATTATTCTGTATGTTTTCATGGCTCCCTGGGAATGTCATCAGAACACCTTTTGCAAAAGAAGGTTTGTAAATAAGTGGATGTTGAGAACCTTTGGTTTATAATCATGACATTTCTTCATGAAAGATTTAGCAATTTGTTCATACAAACGAAGCTTTCTTTTAAACTAGAAGGCAGCTGCTATCTTTGGGTTGACAAACAAAACAGTTTTATCACAACAGACAAGAATTGTAATAAAACCACAGATAGTATGCAGCACTAGGTCCCTACTTGGACAGACACATAAAAATATCCCATGTTCATGGGAAGAAATTTAGATTTATACAGAAGTCCATATGGACAGGGCTCTATATTGTTCTCAAATAACTCCACTCCTTTTGATCAGCAGTTTCTATAAGGTGTTTAGCTATTATGTCAGAACAAAGGAAGAAATGAAACTGAGAGCTATCTCAGGATAAACAAGGAAACACTGAAATACTCAGTCTCACAAAATCGTTATTCTTAGCTCAGCTTGGCTGGGAACATGGTCTTACCTTAAAAATCACATTTTTCAAAGCAAGGGGTAAGAGGTGCTTAAAATGACAGCTGATGCCTGGGGCCTCACAAATCCCAGCTTTTAACATAGGCTGCTCCAGACAGGTGCTGTCTGCACACAGGGCAAGCATCTGTGCCTTCGTGTTTTGAGTGCTTTACAAGGTAAATAAAACAGACCTTCACAAGGCTCCGTGCCCTAGAGAAACAATTTGAAGGGTCTCACCAGCTTGCAAGCCAGTCTCACAAAGATGCTGCGCTGACAGATGTCACCTCTCCACTTTTTCAGAGCAACGGTGAAAAAGTTTTGCAACTTTCCTAAGAATGTCATTGTCAAGGCAGACGCAGAAAGAGCAAGGAGATGGATGGGTCCAAAAAGCATGATAGAGACTAGTCGGGATTCAACACAAACAGTGTGGTCCATGAGAGGATGGAAAACCCCTCTAGGCAGAGGCACTCTGTGCTGCAGCAAAGTACTCCATTAGTCTCCACATTTAACTGTGGCCTTCTCTCTCCCTCAATTTAGCTATTCAGTTCTGTTTACAGTCTAAATCAGAAAAACTGCAATTTAGATTTGTCCCAGCCAAAAAGGGGAAGGAAAATGGAAAGAATGAAGACGAAGAAAAGAGAGAGAGGAGAGGAGTTGATAGAAAGGGGGGTAGTGGAGAAGAGCTGACTTAACAGAAAAGTGCAGATTGTGAGTCAAAATAAATTCACCATCACCATTATTATGGCTCAGTCTTGCCTCCCTCACCCTCTGCTCTCATGTAGAACTTTTTTTTTTGGTGATTTTTCAGACAAGCTTTTCCTGCTGTACAAGAATAGGAATTTTTAGAGTTATGCCCTCATTTCCCATATTCTCACCAAGCTCCAAAGCAACATTAGTTTTCTTCTTCTGTGTGTAAGAAATTTAAGAACTCTCTAGTTTGGGTTTGGTTCCTGTGAGCTCCCTCTGCATTACCTGAAGCTCTACAAACTTCAAGCAGAGGCAGAGACTTGCCTCAGAGTAAAAGGCATTGATATTTCAGAAAGCAAGCATCATGGTAACAACAAAGAACAAATCTTTTGTTAGGTCACTTATGGTTGGTATCAACTGAAAGGAACAGTGTAAGAACATTAGCTTGTTAGGCTGTGGGATTTCCCTTATCACTTTCTCTTCCAGCTTTATCTATGGACCTTCTGATAAGTCACACGACATGCCAATCACAAGATCCTACAAACATGTGACATGTGTTAACCAATCAACACATCGTTCAGGAAAACATAGTTTTCAACTCTAAGATAGGAAAAGTAATTGCAGTTGGTTTAGCAACAGCTCTCCCCCAAATGGATAGCTAATAGAGAGCTATAAAAGAAGATGTCCTGGTTTTGCATTGGTTTGGTCCTTCCTGTTTCTCAGCTCTCCACTCCATGGTTTATTCAGTCCATACAGATGAATTTCCTTTCTGTACATTCCTTATGAATAGAGCTTGAAAGTCTGACTACGCCTGGGCTTGTATTATAGGTTCTCACAATAAATCAAATCACCTTAGATGTCTATGACTAAAGTCATATTTTTATTAAGATTTGTTCCTGACCTTGAGTGGAAACAAATGAACATTAGTATTTCTATGGATAGACTATGAGAAGTCTAGGGTCTCTGAACACCATCTGTGGACTGGCCTTAAACTAAACCAACACCATATTCTTCTTAAATTCATTCCTTAGTAAGTCAAAAACATAGCTCTTTGTGGCCTGAAGTTTCTGACCCACCCAGGCCCAGGGTCTGGAGGAAGCTCAGTCCTACAGCCACATATAAATATAAAATAATTACTCAGATGCTTATACTAATTATAAACTGTCCAGCCTATGACTCAGACTATTACCGATTAGCTCTTAAAAGTTAACTCAACACATTCTTATTAATCTGTGCATTGCTTCGTGGCTCTGTGACATTACCTGTGTCCTATTACATCTTGCCTTCTGGGCAGCATTTTGCAGCTTCTCTGTGTGACTCCACCTTCCTCCTTTATCTATGCTCAGATTTCCCACCTGCATCTAAACTGTCTTGCTATAGGCCAAAGCAGTATCTTTATTAACAAATGATATGTTCTCAGAGTACAGAAAGATATCCCACATCAGCTCCAGCTCACTTTTCCTTCATCAAAACATACTTTCATTGACAATGATTCATTTCTTCTTTTTTTTTTTTTACAAATTTATATTTACTTGTTTATTTACCTTTTATTTATGTATGTATGAATGGATGAATGGACAGATGAATTTATCTATCTATCTATCTATCTATCTATCTGTCATCTATTTATTTATTTTTACTTCCTGGCCACAGTTTCCCTCCCTCTTCTCCTCCCAATTTTACCTCTGTTTCCACTGCTCATCCATATCTGTTTTGAAATGGGCAAGTCTCCCATGAATGTCAAGGAATCTTGGTATATCAAATTGCAATAAGACTAAGCACCTCCCTATGTATTCAGGCTGGGCAAGGTAACCCCGTATGAAGAGTAGGGTCCCAAAAGCCAGCAAAAAGGCATCACGACAGTTCCTGTTCCTGCTGTTAGGAATAACACAAGAGAACCGAGCTGCACAGCTCAACACATATGCAGAGTGCATGGGTCAGTTCCATACAGGCTTCCTGGTTGTCAGTTCAGTCTCTGTGGACCTCTATGCACCCAGGTTAGTTAGTTCTGTGAGTTTTCTTGTGGTGTTCTTGACCCCTCTGGCTGCCACAGTTCTTTCTTCCCTCTTCGGCAGGATTCCCAGAGCTCTTCCTAATGTTTGAATGTGGGTCTGCATCTGTTTATCTGTTTTTTAATGAAGCCTCTGTGATGAAAATCAGGCACCAATCTATGAGTACAGCAGAATATCATTAGTCATCAATGTACTGACTTTTTTTTTCAGTTATGTTTGGTTCTACCCCACTTCTCTGGGTCATAAGATGGTGCCTTCATTCCCAGTATTTAGGAGGTGCAGGCAAAGGTATGTGGATCTGTGAGTTTGAGGCCAATCTGGTCTACATAGCAAGTTCCAGGACATCACAGACTGTACAGAGAAATCCCATCTAGAAAAACAAACAAAAAAAATCAAACAAACAAACAAAAAGATTAATTTCTATTGACTTAATAGCACACGTTTAACAACCTTGAAGATATCATGATGAGATAAAATAGACACATCCCTGGATCCTGTGGTTTGGCAAAAAGAATCCATAAACAAGCAGATAAACAAACAACAAAAAGCCAGTATCATATTTCTTAGGGAGGTTATGATAAAAAGTCATTAAACTGTCTTAAAACAACAAGAAAGTCATTCTGTCATAATTCAAGAGAGCAGATCTCAGAAACCAAGATTCCTTCAAAGAGATATCCCTCTGAACTTTCCCCAATGCCCCACCCCACCCCAGAGCCTTCTCTATTCACGTGGCACCTTTATTTCTGCATGTTTGTGCTTTCTGCTGTTACGAGAATGCCAATTACTGCATTAAGTCTTATTCTAAATGCAGGATGCATTCATCTTAATATTATGTCTACAAAGGTTCTAATTCTACACGGGAACACTTTCTGACACCCCACTGGCTATAAATTTTTGACCAGCATCATCTAGTCCATCAAATAACATGCAATTACAAACTGAATGAGAGTATCAAGAAGTAATGGTATGTGATTTTATGATGACTCAGAGTGGATTATGAGCTATCCCCTGGGTAGAGGAGTTTTCTCATGCTTAGTATCAAGCTTATTAGTTCAACAGCATCCTGTTATTCTCTCAAGCTCCTGTAGGTTAGATGGGCAAAAGCAGGACCGAATTCTGCCCTTAGAAACTCAGAATCTAGATTAAATTTCTAAATAAACACTTCTAGGATGGAGAAAATGGGGGTAGAGAGTACATTTCAAAATTGTGATTGTTGAGAAAAAAATAATCCATTCCTTGCAATAAGCCTGAATCTGTGTTCTTGCTGGATGCTATGATTTTGAATTTAATTTAATTTCTCTTAAATTCATATGCTGATACCATAAGCTCCAATGTGGAGGAGAGGCTTTTTGGAGGTAACAACAGTTTAATGAAATAATAAGAAAGAGATTGTCCTGTGATGTTATTTGTAATAATATAAGGAAAGGAAGAGAGAGTCTCTGTATGGGAAGAAACAAGAGAAAAGCATAGTGAGAAGAAAGCCATCTTCAAACAAGAATGAGGCTCCTAACCAGAAACCATCATCTGGAATGTGCCCCTTTCCAGAGTTGTGAGAAATCTGATGTCTTCTGTATAAGCCACGTGGTGTTTTACTTTGGCAATACAGAGAGACTAGCACATGACATGCTTCTGCAGACTGTGATCTACTCCCTTGCACCGAATATTGCTCAAAAGGTTCTCTTGTTTATCTTCCTGAAGAGCCCAACCCTGTTTAGATTTTTCCTGGTTAGTAAAGACATAAGGATTAGGTGGGACCTTCCTTAACAATGAGTGTAAAACGTCCCTCTTCATGAAACCATCTGCACTGGTCTTGCTGAATAACTAGGCTTCGAGATCCAGAGGCCAAGGCCTTGATAGGTATCTTAGAATTTTTCTAGCACAGTCAGTCAGGAAAAACTGGCTTATCAAGTGGGAATGGAGCTGGTGCCCACAGACAATTTTGTGTTGATAATAAGGTAGAAGAAATATTGTTCTCAGAAAATGCAAAGGTCTCTATGCAAAGAATTTGACAAGTGAGGGCAAGACCAGAAAGATGTCAACAGAAAGCTAAACCAGCACTTCCCCAGCCAGAAAGGCATAGGGTGACTCCAGATAGGCAGTGGGCAAGGTCAAAGGCACAGAGCACAGGAGAATCATTAGCAGCCTCCTAGAAAAATTGTGACTCTGGAAAAAGTCAAACCAATAACAATGATATTCAAAACAGTTACTGATAAGACAGGGACACCAGCCCTCTTGATGGCAATGTTCCCTTGTAAACACTGACTGCATTGGTATTAATTTACACAAGTGATCATATACAGGGAAACTCGGGAGGTGTAGGAGACACCAGTGGATAACTTTTTGGTAGGATGACCAGAAAATTTACCAGCTGAACTGCAATAGATGAAGGGGTGACAAAGTGTACAGCAGCAGAATACAGGCCTTTATATGCCAAAACAAAGATGGTGGTCACTTCCATCTTTTAGAACTCAAAACATTGACCATTTACCAACCACAAAGAAATTTTAAGTATATTTTAATAAAATCACTTTCAAGTAACTAAAAATAATTTTAAAATTATTTTTGAGATAAGTACTAACTATGTAGTCCTTGGTAGCTGGGAACTCACTGTGGAGATCAGGCTTTGAACACATATGTGGGTAATTCTCTTGCCTCTACCTTCCAAGTACTGGGATTTGAAGTGTGCACTACCACACATGCTTTAAAGTAATATTTTATTTGTGCATATTAACTACATATCAGTATTCTGTGTTTAGAGTTAATAGACTCAAGTTTAGCAACTGAGCTGTCACTAACTGTTGTTTTGAGAAATTGTTCTCACACCTCAATTTCCCTAGTTTATTGAAAGAACGTTTATTAATGTTACTGCCTTAATTCATTCCATGTGAATCCCATTTCAATGGATTTATGAATAGCATACCCTTCTTTGTCAATGTGTAAATTTCAAAATATTTCCTGTGGTTTCACATTGTAATAACACTGGGAAGAAATCTGATATGACAAATAAAAATTCCTGAATAAACAATGGTGAGAATTGTGTTGCATGGGCCCCATACCGTCAAGGTCTGAAGTTGCTTAATCCGAGAGTATAAAGCTTGGACTATGCCTTTGATCCCTGTGGACAAAGACTGGTTTTTGTAGGAAGTTGGACAGCTGTTGTTCAGCTATGCTCTGAGAAAAGAAAGATTTCTACCAATTTCACAGAAGTGCACAGTTCACCCTTCTTCAGTTTTTATCAGCATTTCACTCATTCCATGATGCTTACCTCAGATCCCATGCTCTCATGGCAACAGCTGGTGTAGCTCCCTCCCTCAAGCCATACATCTTATGCCTTTTGTGGGCATCGGTGACGGGTATTTTATCATGTAATTTCATGCATAGTAAGCTCCTATTTTCTAAAGGTCTTAGTTTTCTGTGAATTCTTGCAACCAAATCCTCAGGTATAACAAATTGGGCTAATAGGCTTGAAACCTTCACTTTGGTTGGTAGGCCCTCACTACTGGTGAAAAATCAGGTAGCCAAACTTCTAATGTCAGGGATGAAGGGAAAGAAAGGCCTGTGTACTTGTTGAAAAGCAGATCTGAGGCTATGTATACTAGGACACCTAAGGACATGAAGGACAGCAACTGGTTCCCAATTTGTTCAGTTCTGTTACATATACCTGATCCCTTAGGAAAATTTTTTCCTCTTTTTTTCCATGCAAGCCTACTTTTGAATTTCATCTTCAAAGATTTCTAAAGAATATGTGGGTCCCTGCTCATAGTGATCTATTATGTGCTTGTTTTAAACAATGCCTGTAAGTAGTACAGCTTTCAACTGTCCAAAGCAAATATTGGTAAATTCATTCTGTGAGTGGATAGATAATAACTGTCTTGGGCACACAGGTCATAAATTCTCTGTAGCAATTATTATATGTTAACAGAATAGTGTGAAAACGTCCTTGACAGTACATAAACAGATGGACATGACCTTCCCAAATAAAACTTTATTGACAAATGCAGGTGTTCAACTGGGTTTGATTCGCAGATTACCCTGTTAATCCCTAGCATAAATTCAATATAGCATAAGATTTTATCTTTAGATAAGGTTCCCATGAATGACCAACTGCTTAAATCATAAAATTTTTGTATTTTTTTCCTGCTTCTTTTCTGCATGAGATCTTCAATTTTTCTTGATGCTCAAGACATGTATTTTATAACACAATTTATACTTTATTATTTATATAAACATTATCACCTTTTATGAAGGAAAAGCTCATACAAACTATTTTTATCTCTGAATATACAAGCACTTATGCAGAAGAAAGTTCAAGTTTTGAGCCTCTGTGGCAGGATGCTAGGGAGTGTAATGCCTATTCCAGCATGTTTCCCATAGATCTGTTGACAAAATACATATGAATTGGTGTGAATAAAAAATTTGCTGTCTCTTTAGTCATGTTTTCCCTAGAGGCCAGTCTTATGTGACATCTGATTTTTTTTTTTTTAAGTAGAAGTGGGTAACATATTTTGTAGATGGCAATGAGGTCTTAATTGTTTGTTTAAGGGACTCTCCTCTGGGAATCTTTCCTAATGGACCTGTGGATCCAAAGAACTTTCATATTCATCCTGTCTCAAGAATTCATATAAGTATACTGCCAAATTTCTGCCAGAGCCCTTGAAGACTTGATTTCTGTATCATTCTGCATAGATGATTGAATTCTCAACCTTAAAGAGATCTTATTTAAAATAGTGAAGGATTCCCAGGATCATTTTCCTGAAAACCTAATGGCCTTGTCCTCTTTACTTATCAGACTATTCATTATCATCACTCTCTATCACTCATGTTTAAAGGTGAATTTTTCTATCCTGGCCGAGACTATGTTTTTCAACTCCTTATTTGCAATGTGTTTATCCCATCATATAATCTCATTCATAGTAGATGTTATTCTCACTATTCACAAACACTGCCCCTCCACTTTTAAATTCCTTTCTTCAAACATTGGCGGTGATTCAACCTTTTAATCACAATTATACATATGTTAAAATTCCTTGTAATGATTAACAGCTAAGTTGGAAGAGAATTTATTGGAAAAGAGCATAAGGCCCAGAGTTACATGTTGATATAACAGCAAAAGAATTACACAAAGAATCCACTAGTCACTATATTATTTACTAAACTGCCTCTCCTCGTGGGAGCTGCTCAGTTTTAGGGTCACAGTTGAGCCTTCTGAGTCACCTCTGCCTTTAATAACCCTAACTTATCTTCCTGCCACTAAGCAGAATCTAACAGTAACATCAGCAGCCCCTTCCCTCACACAGAAAACATGAAGTGGGAGCCAGTTTTGAACTCCCTGTGAGAAAAACAGTCCATGGGGTCAAATGAGCTTCAGATTCAGGGAAGCCTAAGCTTTCTTGAGAGATGTAAAAGTTGTAGTATGAAAGGAATTCCATAAATAACAGTTATTAAAATGCCAGAAAACAGTTAAATGATAGCCATGTAAAACAGAGCCCTTGTTTAAATTTTAAAACTAGTCACCATCATTTTAATAGGAAAAATATGTGTTTGCTAAACTCATGGGCCCAATTCTGTTCTCAGTAAAAACCTGGAATTTCTGCTTTAGTCAATGAAGCCTGTGTGTGGGCAAAGAGTGTACATTCTCAGGGTAATAAAGAAGACAGAGATGGGCAGAACTGTAAGCATTTCAAGGAAAACTTAGAAGCAGCAATGAGGACTTGCCTGTGTCCAGCAAATACACAGCACAAAAGTTTCCCACAGTCTTTAAAAGCAGCGTGTGTCCCAATTAGCTCAGGTATCCCAGGCTACTCTGTTTTTAATCACACCATAAAAATGAGTCTCAACTTTTCTAGTGAAGTTTTAAGACCAATTTAAGTTTCACGATCCACTTAAATTTCTTATAGTGGATTTCAAAATCTGCTTGCTTTTGTTTTTTTTAAGGATTGTTAACTTCACTGTGCAGAGACCATACTCCATACTCAGTCTCTTTCATAATAATAACATGTGATCTTTCTTTCACTTTGTCACTGGTATCTGTGGCAATTGGTCAACTTGATGCAGTATAGAAGCAGTTGAGAACAAAGTCCCAATGAGACTTTGTCTAGATCAGATCAGATCTGTGAGGCAATTGTCTTCTTTACATTCAATGAAATGAGAAGACAGTAGGCAGCACTGCTCCATAGACACATACCTCTGTATTCATTCTCATTCTCTCTCTCTTTCCCTCTCTCCCTCTTTCTCCCTGTCACTCTTTCTCTCTCTCTCTCTCCCTCCCCCTCCCTGACTTTCTCTCCTCTTGGTTGACTAGCTGCTTCAGATTCTTACCTTGACTTCTTCGAGATGATGGATAATAACCTGAAACTGTAGCCAAAAAGCCACCTTCTCCATGCAAGTTGTTTTTGTGGTCAGTGGTTCCTTAAAGCATCAGGACACAGAAGCAAGACAGCATAAGTCACCAAGGTCAGTGCTCAGATATCAAGCGGCATTACAAACATGCTTTAGTTCAAAGAAAAAGAGTTGAAATACAGACTATAGATATTATTTCACTTCAGCATAATACATTAATCTATACAACAAAATTCTGTATTATAACAATTAGCTTTTTAAAAGAAAAAAAAAGGCATATGCTATCGAATATTCAGAGTTGGTAGTAACAAGGACCCATCTTCTAAGCCCCATTTAAGAAGGAAGTTGATAGTTTACCATAGTTACATGTTAGAAAGGAGAAGCATTCTCTAGGTGAATCCATGACAAGTACTTGTAATATGAAGTTTCTGACCTGGACTAGCCCCAAGATTTGTACCAGCAGTCACAAAGTAACACATAGAAGCTTGTATTAATTTTATGCTGATTGACCTATGGCTCAAACAAATTGCTAGCTAGTTCTTTCATCTTATCTCAATCTATTTCCATTAATCTGTTTAGCCATGTGGTTTGATATCTTTTCTCAGAGCAGCATGGTTGTCTTCTTTCCTCTGCATCTGCTGGTATCTCTACTGGTATCTCTTCTGGTATCTCTGGTAGTGTCTCTATTTTGCTCTTTCTGTTCCTAGAGTTTTCTTAGTCTGGTAGCCCCACCTATACTTCTTTCTGCCTTCTGACCAATCAGCTTTTTATTAAACCGGTAGGCAGGACAGTTATTTCAATGTACAGAACAGAATTCCACTATAAGTACTGAAGGTCTAGAATACAGTCAGCCCTTTCCCCCCATCCACTGTAGAAGCTCTACATTGTGCCTACTCTCCTGATTATTAAGAGAGCAAAGATGACTTCTTCCTTCTCAGCTTCAGTTACTATTTAGTATTGGCTCATCTCAGGAACTCCATTTGAAAACCATTAAGAAAATAACTACTTGTCCAAATATTGCCTTTACTAATTTGTTGTTTATTAAATCTTGGAGCTTTGGGAGATCTGAGATCTATTGACAGATATTGATATCTTAGAATTAAGTAATCCTGGCTACTGCCACACTGACCTCAAAAACACTGAAGATGTCTTTGGAGAAGTAAAACACCAAGATGGTACCCTGGAAGCAGACTCCCTAGATGTGAAAAGGTGCTGATGCTCATTGGATACTGATACTGGGACCAGGACAATACTCTAAGATGCTCCAAGTGTTCAGATAGCAGGCTTCTTTCCACAAAGCCAAAATGTAAGAATTAAACTAAAACCTGTACCTAATACATAAAACGATACATATTTAAATAGCATGCTTAGGTCACTATCCTTTTTAATGTTAAATTTCCTGTCTTATGAGAGCTATTAAAAGACAATAAGAATATTTCCCTCCAGGATAAAACTTATCAGTCCTCTGTGAGCACAAAACAATCACTGTATTCTGATCCACACACCTCACCCCGCCATGCCAAATTGCTAGCCCTTCCCTGAAGCAGATCAAATTTGATACCAAGCCTGTAGGCTTTGTATTTCAGAAGCTTCTGTCTAAATTACCTTTCTGTGCATGCATGGTACACACATCCTTATGCATCTGGGAAGTCCCAGCTTCTGTCATTTTCTCTGGTTTTAGTGGAAGCACAGATTACATTGCTTGGTTTTATCTATGTAGATTAGGAAAATCATTATCTCAAATTTCCTTCCTTTTTTCAGGAATTGCTTCTTTCCGGTAGAGTGTAAAAGGAGACAGTGTTTTGATTAATTTTCATTTTGTTCTTCAAGACAGTGAGTAGGTTACAGTAGGGATTTGATAAGATTAATTTTTCTTTATTTCAAACTTTTCTGCATTGAAGCATGAAAAGTGACCACACTTTTCCAAAATAGAAAAAAATGTCAGGATCATCAGCTTTGCATGTACTTGATCATTTGGACAAGAGAGGTTATTGTCCATTTTCTTCTGAATGTCCCAGTCCATTGTAGCAGCTTACATCTACAGATCTGGTATATAAACAGACCAGTTCTAAGGATAATATATGCTTTCATATATGGAGAATTCACCTCTTTATTTTAACAGGTGTTATTAGTCCCTGAAAACAGCCCCTGCAAATCTTGTTCAAAAGAGAGTTTGTTATGGCACACAGACTAAATGCTGCATGCATGATACCTCCTGCAGTAGAAAGGAAATATTATAGGGTTGATCAGCTCCTTCATCTCTGCATGAACATTTTCAACAGACGTCAAAGACTAGTCTTCTTACATAATGTGATTCATATTAATGTACTATACTATTGCTTAGAATAAAAGAAGTTTACATTTTTCAATGTTGTATTTACATATATACTTATATCTGTCTTCAATGCAGTTTTGGCTAAACAACTAATTTGATGCTTTATCTCCTATGAATTTTTTGTCTGTACACAATTATATTCTAGGATTAAATGTAAAACCTTCCAAATAAAACCTTTCTTGGCAAGGTCTTAGCAATTTCATTTACTCTAGGCAACTTGAGAACTTAGGATCTTTATAATATAAGCCTAAGATCTTTTCACACTTGCTTAATCAGTTAAAAGTGAAGAGGATTAAACAGCCAGCTCTCTTCTAGGGTATTTTAAAACAATGTTTTCCTCAACAACACTAAGACAATTACATCAAAAACACCCCTTACCTTACAGACTGCATTACTTAAAAACTGTGAAGTGAACAAGGCTTTAGAAATGTACTACGCCAAATCAATTGGTTGTAATTAGTACAGTAAGGGGCATTCTTTCAGAATTAGTAGAATAAAACTGATTCAATAGTAAATGATGTTTTTGTCTCGAAAAATAGTTTAATGGTAATTCAATGATCAAAGAAAAGAAAACACTTTTTACATATCTGTAAAATAATTTGGACAAAAATGTATACAAATATTTCATTCACTTGATTTTGAGTAATAATTAAGATATCATGACAGTCATCACTTGTCCCTGTAGAAGATGGATTCTCCATCAATAAACAGCCATTGATTGCCTATTGCTCTTCATTTAGAGGTAGGGGTTTGAGGGATTTTTCCCATTCACATCCACGTTGGCATGTTCACCAGAGCTGTCATTGTGCAGGTCATGTTTAAATGACCAACCATATTGTTCAGATTTCACAAATGCATTTACCTATCATATATAGAAGACATCATGTGGTTGTAGATGTCCTGGTCCTCTGTCTCAGACAATCTTTACTATGTTCCCAGCTCCTTAAATGTAGAGATGTATCAACTACAGATAGGTACATACAATCTCTAGTGGTCATTCCATAATACATATGAACAACACTAACTATACTCAGAAGGTAGTATTTGTGTATACACATGTACACATTTGTAAATATTTAACAATAATTAATAAAAAAGTCATAAGGCTGAGAGGAAGTGGGAGGACATGGAAGGAGCTAAAGTGGGATTTCATAAAAAGCAACAAGTATTATTGATATTTCTGTATATAGAGCTGATATTACAGGGTTTTACAGCTGCTAAGCAAGAGAGAGTCCATACAGACCCTTGTACTCTATGCTGAAGGACACGGACCATTGCTGATAGAGTAGGAAGTTAACATTAGTATTTACCAAAGATAAACTAGAAACAAGGATGTGCAGGACGGGAAAAGAGATCTCAAATTGATGATCCATGGACCAGATTAAACACATAAATTAAGCTTTGCTTGGTCCTAACTGAAATTATTAAATATTTGTTAAATTTTATATATAAGCCCAAATGTCTAACTTTTAAAAAAGTAAAGGTTCAGCCATCATTTATCACTAACAACTTTTTTTCTCATGAGCAAAATTTAGCTGAGTTTCAAAGTATTTAGATACTTTCCTCCTCACCACAGTCCTCATTTTATGGGCACACTTTACTCATAGTAATTCATGTTCAATATACTCAGAAATACTACGTCATACTCAGATACACTATACTCAGAAATACTATCTCAGGGAATAACCTCATATAAACCAAAACATCATTATAGAACAGAATATATGCCTAGAGAAACATTTTAAGGTAACCTCTGAAAGTACAAAATTGGCAAAGTTATAAAGAACATCAAATGTCATACTAAGGTTTGAACTAAATTCACAAAAATCAGGGGGACAAAATTCACATCTGAAAGGTAATGCGATCAGAATGATCTTTTAAAGATCTGTACCTCAGGGCATAGACAGTGTGGTTTAGAATGTAAAAACGAGGAAGCGAGGAATAACAGTAAACAAAAGCTAACCTTTAACTCTGCCCAGTTACAAATCTATCTTTGTTGTTTGCTTTAAAAAGCAACAACTGATACCTTATAAAATGAGATATGCACCTACTTACAAGCATGGGTCGTTTGCCCAGCTATAATCACCTTCTTTCAAAGCTACATAATCTGACACTTGGCTCTCACTTGTTAAACCTTTGGATAACTTGGTACAATCACAGTCTCATGTTGTTAATCCAAAAAAAGATGACCTTTTATCTTTAATGTACCATGATAAAAAAATAAATATTTGAAAAAATAAAGCTTCTTAAAATGAAGTGTCTCTGCAGGTCCCCTGGACAATCCTATTGCCAACTCAGTATATTTTCTGAGACTCTACACTATTTATAATTTATAAGAGAAAAAAATTAAGCATCCCTACAGTATGCTTCAGTGTGCTCTAGTGTTGGACTGGGAGAGATTCCTGAACTTTGATGTAAGACAGTCTTTGAAATTCTATTACTGTAAAATTGAACTCACTTTGGTTAACCTGATGATGTCTTTCAAAAATATTTAACCACAAAACACTCTCTTTCCTTTTCTAATTTATTTGTCTATTATTTTCTTCCATCCTTTTATTTTAGGTAGGTCTAAGAGGTTTGCTCTCCAGGGCAAGAGATACCCTTCATCAGTAAGTCTCATGGGACCCTGCTTTCTAGATATATGCTGCAAACTTTCCAGATGTTTTTTTCCCTTAATTTATTTCGGTGAAAATTTCCAGTGTGCTTACAAAATTATGGAAACCTGACTCTGCTTCCAGGCAAAAGTAGTGTCTGGTTGCTTTTATATTTGCTCCTCAATCCCAATAGTTTGGAGAAAATTGCCCACATTCTATTTCATCAAGAATATTAGGTGGGGCCTCTTTCATATTGTGCTAAAAAAAAACCCAAATGTCTGCTGGGCAGTGGTGGTTTCTGCTTTTAATCCCAGAACTCAGAGGGTAGAGACAGATGAATCTCAGTTTGAGGCCAGCCTGGTCTACAGAGCAAGTTCCAGGGCAGCCAGGACTACACAAATAAATTTTGTCTGAATTGTCCTTAATGGTCAGTTCAAATTTACTACAATCTACTTTCTAATACAGTATTTAAATTGCAAGATATATTGTAATTTATTTTTCTGCCTCATTTTGGTATCTTGTGAACATATGCATTTTCCCAAAATAAAGAAAAATGAAGTAAAACCATTTCAAATGTTCTATTAACAGCCCTTTAAGTTAATTAAAAAACTTAATTTGGGACTCTATTTGGTAAGTGAAATACTCTTTCTGCCCAGGAAGTATATAGACTCATGGGTTCTTCAATGATTTACCATCTGGTTTTCAAGTTATGTGATTTTTTTCCATAAATATTTTAAAAAATTAAGTTGGGTATCAGCTCACCAATTTCATAAACTCCATAGGAAAACTTTGATAGGATTTGAGTAATATTTTCCACTCAATGACTGCAACAGACAGTGGCCGAGTAAAGCATGACCAAAAATAATATGCAAATTAAAAGCACATTTCTGAATCTTTAGCTCAGGTTGGAAACAGATGTTTTAATTGATTTTATTGACAGCATTTCACACCCACAACTCATTTTTTTCTGCCATACGATTTATTTCAGCACACAGTTTTGCCAAAGCACACACTCCTTGAATTTTCTGGCCTGCCTCCACAGAGTCCAATAGCCATTTGTTTCTAGTGCCTTCCCTTCATCAGTCATACCTGCTTCATGAGACTACCCAAGAAGACTTCATCTGAAATGAACAACCTTACCACTAAGATTCTCTTCCACTAACTTTCTACATGCCCGTTGTGACTTTTCTCATTCTGTTACACCATCTTCCATTTACTTCCTGGTTACATTTTACCATTATGGAACGATAGCTTCACTGACAGTTTTGATACATTTCTGCCAATGCAAAGGGCCAGATAAGCCCAGATAAAAAAACAAATAAGTACAGGTTTATTGGGAGTGGCTCTCAACAGGTTCAGCAGTCCCGATGAACGGGGCCAGAGAGATGTCATACACCCAGGCTAAGGTCAGGAGGTTTTATACACTTTAGGGGACTGGTGATGATATGCCAACCAGAAGCTGGGACTGTGCCCAAATATAGTTAAAAGCTAGGTCTCTGGAAGGGCACTTGGGTGCCATTCCTTTGTTCAGAGTTTTCTTAGTGGGAACAGGATTGGGAGAAATAGGGAAGATGGAGTTGTGCAAGAGAGAGCCGGAGTTCCAACCGAACAAGTTTGTCATTGACTTCTTAGCACTGAATGCAATGCTAGGTGTAAAGTAGGTCTCAAGAAATCAAAGAAAAAAATATACATGTGCTGTTTCTCAAGGCCTATCCCAATGCTCATTCCTAGATATTGTCTAAGGAAATGGGAATGCTGACATCATCCATCTCTTTCTTTCCTTGGAATCTTCTTCTCTAACATTACTTAGAGCATATGTGTGATCGCCAACTATACCCCGACGTACCCAAGGCTTCCTTCTGCCCTTTTTTACTTTTGTGTTTAAAGAAATATTTGTGATTGTAGCTATTTCCAGGAGATTGGTACAACTTTATTTATTGCCTTCACCTTTTATACACTGCTGGAATATATTCATAACTTCAGTTAGCCTAGTGGTTTATCTTTTTCAATATTTTCACTCTCAAATCAAACCTCCTCTGAGGAAAATCATATATGAAATAGATTGAAATGAGGTTCATGATGGTCAACAGTATTCAGACATTCAAAAGCCATACAACATTTCTATGAGTGCCCTTTCTCTTTACACAAAGGGGTTTTAAATCTTTTAAGCTAATTTAGATTCTCACCTCTCATTCACATTCAAAGGATGGAGTTCCTTCATTATCATGGACAGGGCTCTCTCATCTTCTCAAACCAGCTCTCTAATAGGCAGATTAAATTAATGGCCTCAATTCTTCCCAAGTCTCTGTATACTCACTCCTGTTTGCTCTACATTCTGAATTAAACATTGACCATGAGACTTTTTGGCCAATAAAAAGTTAGCAAATATTTCCTAACTGAAATGTTTGAGTATTTAGACTATTATTTTTCCTTTTGCCACCATGATGAGATGATGCTTGAAATAGACTTCTGGAAGATGAAGAACATGTAACCTTCTACGAGAATAGACAAAATATTAGTAGACATGTGAATGAGTACAATTGACATAAGAATCAGCATCCTGAGGAGTACAGTATACATTTGCTTTCTTCTTCTATGTTGCCCCATTTCAATAGATAATATTTTTTCAAAACACAATTTTTCTACTCATCACGTACCAATTACTTGGATTGCTTGATTAGTTCTCATCTATCACTATCTTTCTTACTAACATTTCAAAATATATGCCAATATATTCTACATCTGTCAGTATTAAAATAAGAAACAAATAAATCCCTTAAAACTCCACACTCACAGATACCAATACATTTGTCCGATTTCTTTCATAAACATGTCTTAATTTTGTTGTGGTAAAATATTCTGAAGTAGCTTGTGGAAGAAAGAGTATATATGAGTTCATAACTTTAAAGGGATAGAGTCTATCATAGTTGGGAGGGTATAACAGTGGGGGAAAGTATGATAGCAGGACCAGGAAGCTGCTGGACATATTTTCATTCCTACAAAAGAAACAAAACAAAGTGATTTAAAACACACACACACACACACACACACACACACACACACACACACACACACACAAAACAAAACAAAACTTCTGGTTTGACTGTGGAAGGGTTGCTTAGCAGAAATTTGTGGTGGCCATAGTGCATCCATGGGCATAGTGTGACCTACTGTGCTTTCTTTTCCTGTAGCTGAGCCTAACCTGGCTTGGGGAGCTTTAGATTTTATTTTTTATGCTTTATGTATTTAGAGAAAAGATAAGTTTTATTACTGTATGGGTCTAATTTTAATCTATTCTGAATGTTTTGCTTTTTTATATAATGTTTGATATTGATTTTTCAAAAACCAATGAAAAATAATAAATGAATAAAAAGAAAAGGAAAACAGGGACCAGGAAAAAGCTACAAACTCTTAAAACCTTTCCTCCTATTTCTTTGGGCAAGGCTTCACCTCATCAACATCCCATAACCTCCCCAAATAGCACTGCCACCTGGAAATCTAATGTTCAAAAATGTGAGCATTTTAGGAAGGAGCATTCTCAGCCAAACCAACACACCAGATTTCTTTTCTTCCCTCCAGTGTTCACATCTGATTTCACCCCCATCATTTGTCTCCACTGAAACTGCTTTTGGTAGTGTCCCCGGTGAGTTCCTTATTGCCAAAATCAATGAACATTTGTCTGTCTTCATATTAGAATTCTGAGAACCTTGGAGAACACACCCTTCTCAGAACCCTCTACTTTCTTTGGCTTTTCTCTGACTTCCTGGTTGCCAGTTGGTCTCATTCTCCCTTGACAGTGATTTCTCTTCATTCCAGACTGAAAAGCTTGCAATTAGCTTCCTTCACTTGTCTCTACACTTTTTTCTTGGGTGTTCACAACATTCCTATGGGTTTAAACAATGCACAAGTTCATGGCCAAGTTCCTATCCCTATCTTAAACACCTCTTCAGAAATAATAGGCTTGTAATTTCAAATGTTCACAATGTATGTCCACTCGAATGTTTCAAACTTAGCCCAGATTCAACACATTCAACATAAACATCAAAATGACTGTGATTTCCACCGAAGAGATCGCTGTTCTCTAAACAACTATACTATGCCTATAAGTAAGAGCCAAACTACCCATTAGTATATTTGAAAGTGAAAGCAGGCTTTAACTCTGCATTAACCTAGTCTATCACAAGGACTGTTTCCTATTCGAGGAATATTTCAAATGTGTCTATTTTTTAATAACCAGCTACCTTCCCCTCCTCAAAAACCCATAATTTCTTACAGTGACTTCTTCAATAGATTTTTATTTATCTTTTTGCTTCCTTCCCTTGTTATGGTTCTGTACATTGCAATTAGACTAATCTTCCACAAATGTAAATTACAGCGTATTTTTCTCCTGCTTATAAAATATTTATCTTTGTTCTCTTGAAAACTCCAGAAAAAGTGCTGAGAACTACAAAGCCCACATATGAATGATGATTTGTTCTCTGGCCGTTCCTCACATGCCATCCCCTCCTCTCCCTGGGCCCATGTCATCCTCAAAATGGAAATGGGTTCCTTTCCTTAGAGTTGAAGTTCTTGCTAGCCTGAGCAGGTGGCTCAATGCAGAAAGACAGAAGCTTCTCTTTCAAAGAACTTATGTGTGGTTTCCAGCACCCACTCAGGCAACTCACAAATGCTTGTAATTCCAGGGAATCTGATGCCTCTGGCCTCTGCATGCACCTGTAATTGTCTCATGTGCACATACAGACACAAATGCATATATATATATAAATACTTAAAATATGATAAATAATTTTTTAGATAAAAAAGGTTGAAATTGTTGTCCCTTGAGCTTGTCTTATCTTTCCATTCTTTGGATCATGTTTACGCCATCAACTTGTGCTTTCATGAAACATTTTCTGTCCATTAACCTACAGTGAATGCCCCAGAATCTGCTCACAATTATGCAGGTGTCTTGTTCATTAGTTCCCCTAGTCTGCATACTAAAGTTATTTCTTCATTCATTTAATAGATGTTTACTAAATGCCTGCATCTTATCAGCTATCAAGAGAAGCATATTGAGCAACATCAGGAAATAAATCAGCCAAAATCCTGCTCACAGACAGCATGAATTCTAAGGGGAAGTTGAACATAAATGAAAATAATAATTTAATAAAATAGAGGTAGCATGATTACAGTTTACAAATGCATTGGGAAATCTAGAGCATACGGCCATGAGTCAGGAATGTCAAAGTGTGGAGAAAGAAGAGTCTGCATTTCAATAGAGTTTTCAAAATACTTAGTTAGTATTTAGGCAAAAATCAAAAGTGAGTATAGAGTCAGAATACTTGGGAAAGTACACTGTGGAGAAAAATGAGGGTCAGAAAAATAAAATTCTTAAAAGGTAGAATTGCAGAGAAAGCTTCATTTGTGTTGCAAAGTGAGAGTCTAGCAGAGCAAGCCTCTTGAGCTATTTCTTGAACTAATCCCGTGAAAGTAGACAGTCTAGACAAGGAGTCATGCTGCAAGCTTAGGTGAAGGCCTCCAAAGTCCTTCAAAATGCCACAAGGTCAATCACTGGAGAACCGAAATAAAGCCAATGGCTATGGCAGCACAAATATAGGAACCTGAAATATATAGAAGTCCACGAGTAATCAGGTTCTAGACCAGGTTCCCAAGGTCTAGGGAACAAACATGAAGAGTATAAATGATATAAAGTATGAGTATAGGCTACAGAAGGTTTGGGAATGAGCAGTTAATACTATTCATGCAATATTTAAAGACTGTAATGTCAATGACCCATTTTGAAAGAATCTGGCCAATCTGTGAAGTCAAAATTTAGTCAGTCAAAGTCAGTACAACTGAATTATTTACTTTCTCTGGTTCCCCTCTGGTCAGCCATCCAAGGGGCTAGTATCAACTACTATGTGGTTGTCTTCACTTTTCTCTCAGCTGTCATTTGTTAAGAGGAAACAAACCAGAGATTATATCTTCCTGTAGAATATTACTTTAAGATATGTTACATTTGTTTATACTGTGGAATAATTTTTAATGATGTTACCTTCGTTATACTGCATTTGTTTAACTCTGTGAAGCTGCATTACTTTGCCTGCCCAAAATACCTGATTAGTCTAATAAAGAGTAGAATAGTCAATAGTGAGGCAGGAAATTGATAGGTAGGCTGCATAGCTAGGTTATAGAGGCAAAGGCGGAGTGAATAAATAAAAGAGAGAAGAAGAGAGGGAGTGAGGAAGAGGAGGGACTAGCATGCAAGGGAGCCTGCCACCCAGCAACACAGCCATCCATGAAGAAGAAAATAAAGAGTTCGAGGATAAAAATTAAATCCCAGAGGCAAAAAGTAGATGAGATAATTTAAGAAAAGCTGGCTATCAAATGTTCTACCCTGAGCTATATAAATCTGGGTTTGTTTGGGGTTTTTGGTGGGGGGGGATGTATTTTGATTTCTCTTTTTTGTTTTGTTTTTGTTTTGAGACAGTCCTGGCTGTCCTGAAACTCATTTTGTAGACCAGGCTGGCCTTGAACTCACTGAGATCAATACTGTTGACTCCTCATGGCAGGCCTTATTTTCTCTGAGGAGTGAACCGGATGTGTAGCGGGGGGGGGGGGGGGGGGGGGGGGGGGGGGGGGGGGGGGGGGGGGGGGGGGAGCTGGAGATGAGTGGGAGGAGGGGAGAAAAGGGAAACTATGGTTGGTATGTAAAGTTTAAAAGAAGAAACTTTTAAATAAAATAAAAATTTAAAGAATAAAAGTGGGAGACCTTTCCAGAAAAAAATAAAAATAGAAAAGGAGAAGTTGGCTATATGACAGGCATACAAAATTAAGAATAAGCCTCTGTATATTTATTTGGGAGCTGAGTGGTGGGCCCAAAGAGCAAAGAGTAAGAGAAAAAAAATCTAATAACCCCAATATCTTGGAAATTTGAGAGAGAAATGGTGATGTAACAGAAGTAGAAAAGGTGTGGGTATTTTCCATTTATAGGAGCCAGAATCTCCTTGAGAACAGTCCAAGAATTCAAGACTTGAAAAGAGACTACTATAGAAATACTTTAATGCATGCCTCATGCAGTCAGCTGTTTCTGAGTTCATGGCTGAGATGCATTGTGTAACATTGTAACTTTGTGTTCACCCTCTGTGGAGTTTCATTAACAAATTAGACTCTCTTCTTGAAAACTTATATATAAGTTATGTATATACTTATATATACACACACATATAACTTCTGCTGATACAGCTTTGTTCTGAAACTAATGGACAAGTAAAACATATCACATATGATTGCACAGTTTTTCTCTAAGTTCCTCTCATCTTTAACTCTGCTGTGTCCTCAGAGGCCTCCTTATGTATTTTTTTATATGTATACATGTGTGCACTTGTGGGTGTGCATGCGCATGTATCCCAGTGTAGAAGGTAAAGGAAAGTGTCATTGGGTGTCCTGTAATGAAATTCTTCACCTTGTTCTTTTGAAGCAGGATTCTCACAGGAATCTAGAGCTAAGCTGCGCACTGGTCAGTCCCAGTAATCCTCTGGTCCATGATAGTGCTAATTATGGACTTATGTGTAGGACATGCCTGACTCTTTGCATAGGGGGCTAGAATTCATGTCTTTCGCTTATGCTGCAAATGCTTATACCCATTGAGCTATCTCCTCAAGGTGACTACCCCATCTTGACAAGAACTAGAAGTCCAGGAGTTTGAGATTTTTGTGGCAAGGCTATAATGATACCCATACTTTTTACCAATCTCAGTGTGTAGAATCTAGTCACCTGACCATCTGTAGGTGTAGGGCTTAAAAACAGCTCAGATGTAGAATCAGAAGAATGAGAATATAAACTAGTGAACTCCAGAAAGCTCCTTCCAGCTATATCAGTACATTGGGTTCAACATCTGGTAAAATGGTAAAAAATGTTTAACTAACATTATCTTAGTTAAAGTGCAATTATTTTATTTTATTTTACACAATTTTCAATATTGCAAAGTTCAAAATCACCATTTTATTTAAATTCAATTTGTAATGATGTACAAAGTCTACAGATTCCTGACCAGACCATGTGCAGAATAACAACATCTCCTAATCTTTGACTCAGTATTTGTTCTATAGGGTTGGAAATGACACAGAAATTCTGCTATAAATTTTAGAATTTGGGTATCACTGTCTCTCTCATTCATAGTGTGTTTAGCTTCTATTTAAAAAATGCATATCCCAATTTTGATGGTGATTTTTTGTGGTCAGCTTGACTACATGTGGAATTAACTAAAATCAAAAAATGGAGTATAGTGGTATTCACTTAGCCCATGACCTTGGGCTATCAGGCCCCCAAAAGGCAATACTTCCTTGCCTATGTATGTGACCCCTTATTGCAGACAGTGGTCACACATCTAGGTCAAAGTAATAATTCCTGCCCTCCACTACATTGGAGGGCACACCTGAAAGGGATTTTTGCTTAAATTGAAGTTGGAAAATTCACTTCTAATCCAGATTTTGAGGCTTGAAGGCATATTTTTAATCGGGACCACATCTCCTGCTGAAAGCCTAAATAAAGACATGGAAGAAGGAAGCTTTTGCTTTTTTACCTGTTTGTTCTTACCTTGCCAGCAACTCTATTCCTTCATTGATGTTAGAGCCTACTTCTTAGGGATTTCATTGTATACTGAAGACCAGCTAAGAAATCCAGGTTCATGGACTGAATTCTTGGATTTTCTGTTCATAGCTACTCACTGTTTGATTGAACCACAGCCTGTAAGTCATTCTAATAAACTATAGATAGATGATGATGATAGATAGATAGATAATAAATAGATGATAGATAGATGGTAGGTATAGATATTCCTGTGTATTCATATAACTGAGAGATTCATTCTATAAGTTCTGTTAATCTGGAGAACCCTGATTAATACACTAGAGTTGTCTTCTTCCTGCCCAGTTATTATGTAAACCCATACTGTTGACCAGTCAGTCATCCAATTGTGTGTTCTTTATTATCCCTCTTTGAATTCTGTCATGAATGTTTATTCAAGAACAAACTGTTACTACTTCCTTTGTATGTGTTCCCAACATGTTCTCTCTACTTAATTGACATTACATTCAGATATTTCTTTATTTTAACTTTAAGACACCTTTCATTTCCATAAAATGAACCCTTTCTTATATTCCATTCAGGTAGTGATTACACATCCCCTTTCTCTAGATTTTTATAAAAGGCTGAGAGTAAGACAGGGATGGAGAGTAAGGTAGATGAATGTGTGCTCTTGCTGTTCATTTCTGTGTATTCATCATTTTTCCCACTGTCTGGAGCAACTATATCTGGTTACAATTCTTAACATTGGTCCTCATCATTGAGATCTGCTTATCCTGTTCTTCTGGTCACATCTGCTAACAGTTAATCCATGACCTTTTGTGAGTAAAGAACCATAACTGCTGTTTTGTCATTAGCTTGGAAAACATTGATGCCCATTTGTGGGGTCTCACTTACTACCTAGTTAAGCTATTCATTAACCTCTATTTCATAAATGCCTATCTTCATGTCTTAGTTATCAACTTATTTTTCAACTCATTTTACCCACAAGAAAACATTAAGAAAAATATTTAGAAAAAAGCCTGGAGCTCTGTCTAGGCTTAACCAATGAATCAAACCTCTGCAAACACCATAGATGTCATGATAGAGATTGAAAGACACCATAAGTACTAGTAATTATGCAATTACTCTTCTCAGGACAAAATCAACTGATATTAGCAAAATCTGGATTGTGACCTAATCTATGGGGATTCCCACTTGGAACCCAATAATGTATGGTAGGGATCATCTAATTATTGTGCAACTGAAGGTTGACCTAAGATGTTTAGATTGTAAACTACTATCCAAATTTTATTTTATTTTACTATCCTAAATTTTAGAGTAATAATTACACTTTCCAGGATTCATCTGCTTCCCTCCTTTGGTCCATCCTAGCTAATGATCCCACAGTTCTTCTGAATTCCCAGTCTTAAATCTCATAACCACTCAAGTACACATACTTTCTATTCCCCATTCTCAACTAAGAGGTTACCAAATCAAAACAAGTCAATCTTTTACACACATTCTCCCAAGGTTTCCCAGAAAGCCTCATCCATATTTATCTGGAGTACTATAGAAGATCTCTCTACTCCCTCCACCAATAAATAATATTTCTTTATTTTTTATAAATCTTTTATTGGATCAAGTTCAAATAGTATAGGAAAGTACCCAAGACAGATTATGGTATATCTTTAATCTTACTTCACCCTACTACTTCTTATAAATCCCTGTTGCCAAGCTTGTTGAATATTTTACTCATTAAAATACAGTATCACAGTACCAATCTCTGATCCCTTGCACGAATTGTGCCTTTGATAGAACATCTTTCTTTACAACCAATATTAGGCTAGGTCTTATACTCTTCTATGAATTGTCTCACCTCTGGAAAGTCTGGCTTAAAGATGCTTCTCTTTCTTTTAATAAAATATATCATTTGTACTCACCCTGTCACATCTTAGAAACACATGAAAGGTCTATCTGCAATCACTCAAAGGCATAAACTTATTCTTATCTGTTGTTAAGGGATCAAACAAAAAACAGGACTAAATATTTATATGGATAAATATTTGCATAGATCAGAAGCTTTGTTTGAGTCCTAACAATGACACTTTATGCTAAAATTGTGAATGGCAAACCTTCCAAAGTTTCTCAATGTATACATGACAAGAAGAAGCTAGATATAAAAAAGAAGAGATCAAATTGACTGTGTGTGGCAAGGCAAAAAGTTAAAAATAGTGTTGAGTTGGGATGTTTAATCTGATTTAATAATTCAAATATTCAACTTCTAGTTTACAATTCTTAAGTTTTCAAAATGATTCAATATTAACTTGAATAAAAGAATTCACTGACTCTCATTATCGACAACAGCAGTAACAATGAAGAATACATTTTTAAGGGCAGAAAAAGGAAGGTGCAAACAGAATATTTGGTGGCAACTTTACTTCACAAGAGATTCTTTGACATTTATAACCATTTAACCTCAAGCTATACCACTGAATCTATAAAAATTATATTACCTAATGAAAATATTATCATTATTTCTATTTTGTATGAAGTCTAGTTTGCTTTATGTTGCTGTGATAAACATTATGACCAAAAAATGAACTTAAGGAAGCAAATGGTTTATAATGCTGAAGGGTTAGGGTCTGTTATTGAGAGAAGCCAAGGCAGGAACCAAAACAGACACATAACAGAACTCTGTTTACTGCCTTGCTCGACTACCTTCTTTATAGAATCCAGGACTAACTGGGCATGAATGGCATTGCCCAAAGTAACCTGGACTCTCCTACATTAATTAGTAATTACGAAAATACCTGGACATGTCCCCAGACAAACCCAATGGAAGCCACTCTTCGAATGAGGTTCCTTCTTCCCATGTGTGTCAAGCTAACAAGTGATGCTACCTGACACAGACAATGAAATGAAGATAGGTCACTTGTTACTACAGAGGGCTGCTTTCTCTAGTGTAGACTAGATCCTAAGTCTGTAAGTGATTATTTGCCACTCAGTAGAATGTCCTCAAATACATACATAATTTAGTCAAGGAATACTCTAGCTTGATACTTTATTAAAAATAATAGAGTCAGGGTTGAAGTAATAATGCTGTGGTTGAGAGCACTTACTCTCAAGAGGACCCAGGTTTGTTTTCCAGGATCCACATGGCAGCTCACATTCAGCTGTAATTCCACTTTGAGAAGATGTAATTCCACTACATCTTACTTTAGATTCTGCAGGAAACTGAAAGCATGTTACTTCAAGCAAGCACTTGCATAAAATAAAAATGAATTAACCTTTTAAACTATTTTTTAGATCATTAAGTTATGTAAACTTAGTGAACAAATTCTGAAGAAGGCTGAGGTTGACAGCCACTCTCTAGATAGTAAACCTCCATGGCCTCAATGTCCTTATCTATAGAACAGAGATCAAGGGTACTTTTTATTGTAGGATTAGTCTGATTGTTAAAGATATCAATATAAATGCATTATGAAATATACCAATATTATTCACAATAATGTGAAATTATTACAATAATCCTTTATAAAGTAAATGCAAACTATTTAATATATACAAAACCTTGATGATTCCATGGAAATATGGACCAATGAGAACAAGTTATGCTTAGAGGGTACAATTTTTTCCACCTAAACAATGCCACATAATTTAATCTTATATTTCAAATTAATCAGAACTTCATTTCTACCATTTAAAAATATGGACCCCAAAACAGAATAGCTTAAATAAAAGTCATTTTAAGTGTGGTTGACACTTAGTACTTTCATAAACATAGTTGTTAATGATTTCTTATTTATAAGAATTTTTATTTAAATAATTTTTATTTAAATAAATAGTATGTGATCTACCTTGTGTTTTCAAAATTGTTTGTTTAGAGCAGAAAAGATTTAATATTATATGAAAAATATCAACAGCAGAATAAGAGGTTGTAGTGTTGTTTTCCTAAAAATTATATGTAAATGTATATGAGCAAGGTATGTGTAAATATTAACACTCTATTTCATTATAGTTTATGACTTACTGTCACCTCAGAAATATTAAGTCAAATTTGATATTATCACAAGATAAAAGTATTAAAATAAAAAACATTAATAAATACTCCCACATAATAAAAAAATATTTTAATAATCCTAAACTCAAATAACTGCATTTGCTTAAAGTTTTACACAATGTATATATAATTATGTGTTTACCTAAAGTGTTAAGTAATAATACTGGACTTTAAATTTTAATTTTATAATATCTGTAGTATTGAGTTAATACACAATGAGCAGAGACCGTGAAACAGAATTTGAACTCTCTGAGGCAACGGGAAGAAGGAGATGAGAAAAGAATGTTGTGAAGACGGGGAGTCAAGAGGTCATGAGCAATGTAGGCACAGACAAATATCTGTTTCAAAAGATTATATGAGCTGGCCTAACTGTACAAATATTTCTACCAAGCAACCATGGAGTTCTCATGAAGTCATGGCCAAAATACCCAGGAAGGAGAACAAAGCAAAAGATATTAATCTAGGCATTCTTACTCCAGGGATGGGAAATTGGTAGCAATTTCAGGGGACCCACCAACATGAACAGCTTTTTTGGAAGGGCTTTCAAAACATTCTGGCTATTTAATAGGCCAGTCAGTGAACACATTTCTTCACCATAGTGATTCAAACAAATGACTCCCTTTGAAAATATGTCTCCCTCATACTCTGGTCATAGTCATCTAACTTTGGTCATTGAAATTCAGTTGCACTAGGCATGAAAAGCAGTAATATAGTTATTATTAAAAAATTTAAGATTGACAGTGCAAAATAATGACATAGCTTTCTCAAGAGCTTACAAAACCCGATGGTTTTTACTTGGTCCTTTTATACCAATTGCCCTGAAAGAACAGTGACCATTTCCTTTTACTCAATATGTTTTTTCCACATTATCCTGCTGAAAAATCCTCTTTATTCTTTATAGTGTGGTTTAAATGTCACTCTGGCAAAAGCCACCTATAAATTCTTCAGGCAAAATTAAGCAGATCCTTCCCTGTTACTGTCCATACTTTTATTAGGGCATTTGTCATACCACTATAATTATTTTCAGGTACTCTAAAAGATGACAGGTCCAGTGAGTGAATGAACAAATAAATGGATTCTATAAGTGAATGAATTCATACATTTCAAAAGGAGAAGTTAATGCTTTAAGCTCATTCAACTCCCAACCTAGTTTTCTGGGATTTCTAAAGATTTGGGTTTATTTATTTTTTTAACTCAAATAATTGAGGCCAGCAAGTGGTTTCAGTTTAACTGACTTCAAATTCACTATTCTAGGCCTGTGTATTCATTTTTTTCTTTCTTCCTGGTATCAATAGCCAGTTTTGGATCAGCAATTCTTTCATGTAGAGAGCAAAGGTTATTCAGATTTTTATTAAATCTTGTAAATTTTCTCTTTAATGTTCTTCTGGCTGCTTACTGAGTCCTTGTCCTCGGTGGGGAGGCACTCACAGACTTTTCTCATCCTGTCTGAAAAGTTAAACAACTGTTAATCTGATTTGCTGGAAATCAAGAAATTCTGCTTAACATGTACTTCCTCTTGAGTTAAATTTAGAACATATGAGGAGAGGAAGGGGCGGTAAGCCTCTGAAAGCTCAAATTATCCTTAAAAATCAAATTGATGGAAATTCCTACTCATGGAAAAACCAAAGCAAATCTTTTGTGTGTGTGCTTCATAAGCAAGACATAAGGAAGGACAGAGTAACAGGGAACCTCTTGTTCATTGTATTAAGAAGAATACAATTTCTTGTTAATAAAGATTTAAAAAGTTAAGATCGCCTTTATGTAAAATCATTAAACTATATCCCTTTAAAAGCACTGTGGGGATTTTTTAATAAATACATACCCTCTTCCTCATAAAATAGGTATTTTTCTTTCATTCCAGCAAATTTAAATACCATCTTATGGATCCTTAAGTTTCATTATAAAAACTATAGTGTACAGAATGTGTGGGCTGAACAATAGCAAAGATTTCAAATAGTTACTGGTTTTGCTTGAAATGGTTAGGGTAAGTGGAGAAAATTTTCTGGAATATTTCTTTAATTCAATTATAAATATTTACTTCATTTTACAGTGTGACAGACACAGGCAGGCACACAGACAGGGTGCTGAGGATCCAGCAAAGAGAACAACATATACAAAGGAATGATCTCTGGTATGGTTCTCACTTGCGTCATTGACTTAGAAATTACAATCAACTGGTAAGTATCTTAAACAGAAAAAAATGAAATATGTATATTTGTAATATTATATGGTACTCAATTAAATGGATTGACAAACTGTGGTACATCTACACAATGGAGTACTACTCAGCAGTAGGAAAAAATGATATCCTAAAATTTGCAGGCAAGTGGATGGATTTGGAGAATATCCTCCTGAGCAAGGTATTACAAACCCAGAATGATAAGCAGGGGATGTACTCACTCATTAGTGGACTCTAAACAACAACAAAAACAAAAAAAACAAAAAACAAAAAGCAAAGCATGTCCAAGCTGCAAACCACAACCACTGAACAGCTTGGGACCTGAAACACCTTGGACAGGAACCTTGGAGCCCACTCCCTCCAGAGGAACACAGGACCCAGTCTTGATGTTGGGGTGAGAAAAGCCGATCTGCCAGGAGTGGATGCTGCACTAAGCCACATTGGGACCTTGGGACCTCCTGCCCTTGCTGGGGAGGAGATAAAGTGATGTGGAGAAGAGAGAGTGACTGGAAGGGGTGGGTGGGAGAAGAGAATTTGAACAAGGGTATACATGGATAAAAATTATGACTTTATTCATAATAAAAAAAGAAAGATACAATCAAAAAAAAAAAAGAAAAAAGAAAATGATTCACAGATTTTCTTACAGATTAACCAATGGTAACAGTTCCTGAGTTGAGATTCTTCCGAAATAAATTCAGCTTGAGTCAAGTTGAAGGAAAAAACAGACAAAACAAACAAACAAACAAACAAACAAAAAACCCAAACAACTAAAAAACTTCTAGCTATCAAAAGGAATAAGGATTTTGATCTTTCTATATAGCACAATGTCAGAGTAATTTTATGTCCCTGGGACCTAATGTTCAAGAGATGGTTCTGTATTTCATATATATATATATATATATATATATATATATATATTATTTTTCTTTCATTTCTCATTTGTAGTGATTAATTTAACTCTTTCTGATAAGATTATTAATATATGATTTATTATAAAGAAACATTTGGTTTTTTATGTACACAGTTTGAGAAAAAATTTAAAAGCATTGAAATAAATAAACTTTAGCTAAAAATTAAGAAAAGAAAGCACAAGCAATATGGGCAATAAATAAGAAAAATTCAGATGTCTTTTCTAGTTCTGAATTGTGCTATTAAAGTGCTAGCCACCTGTGACTTAGAGAGAAGGTTCAACCATTAAGAGTGTTATTGCTCTTGCAAAAAACAAAACAAAAAAAAGCCCAAGTTTGGTTCTCAGTCCTATCTGGCAGCTCATAATTGCCTATAACTCCAGTTCCAGGAGACCTAACACTTTGCTGGCTACTACCTTCATGTACTGAACAAATGTTCACTCATGCACACACATATTCATATACATAAAATAAACGAATCTTTCGTGAAGGTATTTCTATCTTAAGAATATACATATCCAGACATAATTGGATTAAACACTAGTGTAAATATACTAATAGGGGCTTTGGTTTTCAGAAATTATATCCGAGCTTTGAATTCTAATGAAAAGAGAGAAGGAAGTAGATTAATGATGCCTACAGCTACTGACCATTGGGATTGGACAGCTTCCATAGCTTCTGTCAAATATATCTTCAGCAACCCATCACTAAATTTGGTTAGGTCCTGATAGTACACAGACAGCCAGAGACAGTCATTGTTTCAAAAGGTGACTTTTACTTTTCATAGCATGATGTCAACTCAAAGTCATAACAGAAGGACTTAGTCTTAAGAAGAACATTTAAGTCAGAATAATTATATCTAAATGAGTAAATTCTAAACAACAAATCAGCTAAGATAGGATTGCAAATATTCTAATAATCAAGGAATTATTGTATCCATATTTCTTACTATTGGATAATACTAATTAAATAGAATTTTCAAAGCAAAAATTAGAGTATTTTTCTGCCTTAAGAAGTAGAAAAATTTTAAATCACAATACTTGACTCGAATTTACAAAGGAATAAATAAGAATGGGATTAAATCATATGCTTAATATTATATAAAGACTGAGCTGCAAGGCAAACTCCTCTTTCAACTCCAATTCTACACTTCTGTATGCTCATCTACTGAATGACTTCTGTATAGTGAGTAGTGTTAGTTTCGCAAGTGAAAGCAGATACACACTACCAAGGCCACACACTAGAGTTTATTTAAGAGTTTCCCGGCGTGTGCAGAAGCAGAGGAGCAGGACAGAAGTCAGGAGACGAGAGAGGGCCGAACATGCCCAAGGTCTCTTTTAAAACAAGGGGCGTGTATGGATACGCGTCCTGCATCTAGGAAGGTGCTTCTGTACTCAATGCTGCAGGGTTTACGCAGCCACACCCAAGGGGTGTGCCTCAGTACAAGGTGCTTCTCACCTGAGCTGAGTTGGCTCAGCTATGTGCAATGCCAGGAATCCTTACAAGTAGTGAATAGTGCTTTGGAGACATGGCCACAAATAAAGCTGGGAAGGTCTTTCCCCAACAGAGATCCCCTTACTACTGAAGGAAACATGGTACAAAAGGAAAAGAAAATGATTTCAGATATAGCCACAAGGCAAGGTGCTAGAGAGAGAGATAATATCAGCCAACCTTGGATGATACCAGAAGGCATCTTTGGAGAAATGGCAGTAGAAAAAAACTGTTAATAATATTACTCTGCAGAAAGGACTGCTAAAAATAGAATGAATTGTGTCCTTGTGCCTGTTAAAAAGCTCAGCAGGTAAAGGTATTTAACACCAAACTTGATAACGTGATTTCAGTTCATGGAAGGGAAGAGCCAGCTCTTGGAATCTGTGCCCTGTCCTTGAAGTGCAGAATTATACTCAGAGCCCACCTGCCTCCAGCTTCAGGAGTACTCTATAGTAGCACGATTGAGACTCAGAGCCAAATATCAGGGGAAGGCTGAAATATCAGAGAGAGGAAGCACCACAGTCAATTCTCACCCAGCTGTCTTGTAACTTCCTCAGCCTCCTCCTGGTGCTTCTCCCTGTAGCTGCTGTCAGTCACTTCTGTTTTCTGCCTGCTCTCGAGAGCCCTTATATACCCCATCCCATCCAGATTAAGATTAAAGACGTGTAAGCCTTGAACTCACAGAAACAGAAGAAGCTCTGTCTCTGGAGTTATGGGATAAACGATGTTTGTTGAGCCCACTCCTGGCTTTCCCTGTGCTGGGATTAAAGGTGTGTGTGATTGAATCAGCTGTTTATCCTTGTACTAAAGGATCAAGGATTTCCTGAGCTGTCTGTCTAGGATTTGACTGAGTGTTCTCTCGGATATCCTAGGATTTATTAAATATTTAACATATATCCACAGTACTCCTGGGCTGCTTTCAAAATATCATCATAGCTGGACCTGTTGACTACTTACCTTCCCTCATAGAAGAGGATGAGGAGTATCTAGCTACCACTTCTGACAAGTAGAATGCAGGGGATTTTTTCCCCACTTGCTTGTGGGAGGGTTTGGGGGTGAAGTGGGGAAAAAGAAAGGGAGAGAGGTCCATCTTCATAGTCATAGAGTGAGTCAGAATCCATGACTCATATAGACCTTTCTTTCTGACTGTTCTAAGGTAACTCATGCTTCTGTCTAGAACCCCTCAGTCTCTGTTTTTGTATGTAAACTCAATGAGCTCCTTGGTTCTTCCAGAGAAATTTGGTGGAATAACTCCTCAGTTTGTTGTTGAGAACATAGAAGTAGGGGTGGATGTTGTGTATATCTTCCCAAGGAAGGAATTTTTAAGCAACAGACCTCCATGATCATGTTTGTTAATTATCCAAAGAATAATAAATTTTATTACCAAAATTATAAAATAAAATAATCTTTTTTTATTAAGTGATGATTCTGATGCAAAATAATGCTAAAGAAAATAAAAAAGAAAGGAAAAAATAAGATGCCAAACCAGAAGATCACCTATCTTCTAAGAATTCTTCTAGCTGATGTAATATTCTGGGGACTGTTTTCTATAAGAGAAATAATATATATTCAATTCTTGTCTCATGGTATTCTGAGAAGGAAACACAGAGTAAAGAGGAATGGGAAAGGAGCTTAGAGGTTAGTAGATCTGAAGTCTTTAGTATTCAGACATGATTTATATCACAAACTGAAGCAGCCAGCAATATTGAAAGTAGCATGAGCATAGAGCAATGTTAATTTTGTCCCAGTAAATCTCAATTACCAAACACCAATGATAAATGGCTACAATCTTGGGGTATTTAATAGCTTTCACCTTTGGTTGGTGTTGACTGTTTGGTTGTGCACCTTAGAAATTAGTGTTCAACCCCGATGCATTAATATTGAATTGTACAACTTTTACAACACAGACTAGAAAACTTAAAAAGAATTTACTACTGAAAACAAGACTAGAATGATAGAGAAGATTACCTTTTGCAAGTCTATTTTACATTGGACAACAAGAAGAGCTTCAATATATTTAGATTAAATGAAGAATGGTTAGAAACCAAGAGGGTCTTTGTAAATAAAAAAGGGAACACTAGAGCTGAGTTACCCTGCTCCCAGCTGGCCATCCAGGACAGCTAGAACAACTTCCTGGGCAACAGGGTACAAAAAGTGGCCTGCTAACCAATCCATCTCAGTTCCAGCCACAAACAAGCAAGCAGGATTCCTGCCTGTCAGCCTATTTACATCCCCTTTACCCAATAAACCTCAGTCCTTTTTCCCAAATCACCCATTCTCACAACCTCAGCTGTTTTCTGAGACATAGCCTCAGGAAAGACCCAGCAGGAGAGATCCAGGTGCAGCTGCTTTGTAAGACACAACCACTGGAGAGTTCCTTCATAAGAACTGTTCCCTGAGATAGAGCCTTGAGGAAGCCCTATCACAAGATTAGCTTTCTGAAACAGACTCTGGAGAGCTTCTGCCCAAGAGCTCCAGCTGCAGATCTCAGTTTATCCTTGAGACAAAGATTCTCACTGGCTCCAAGTTTTCTAAGGACTTCAATTACACCAAAGGAACCTAGTAGACCAAAAATAGCTAGCAGAAACACAAACACTTGTACAAATCAGCAGAAGAAAAGGGTAGACACCAGTATAGAAATTCATTCAACAATATGAAGAACAATATGGCAGCATTAGAAGCTAGTGGTTTTACAAGAGCAAGGCCTGACCATTCCAATATAAAAGAAGCAAAGGAAAGCAACCTTTAAAATATTTTTATGTAGATGATAGGAGCCTTTAAAGAGGAAATTTAAAAAAGAAATAAAAAAACTCCCTTAAGGAAATAGAGAAAAATACAATCAAAAAATGGAAGAAAAGAATAAACTTTTTAAAGAAAGACTAGAGAACCAAGAAAAAGCAAACAAACAGGTGATAAAAACAGTGCAAGACTTAAAAACTGAAATAGAAGCAATAAAGAAGACACAAACTGAGGCAATGCCTGAAATAGAAAATCTGAAGAAACAAATCAGAACTACAGATGCAAGCATACCCAACACAATGCAAGAGAATGGAAGAAAGAATCTCTGATGCTGGAGATTCAATAGTGGAAATAGATACAACAGTCAAAGAAAACACTAAAACCAAAAAAGTCACAATACAAAGCAACCAGGAAATATGGAACCCCATGAAAAGATCACACCTAAGAATAATAGAAGGAGGAGAAGAATACCAGCTCAAAGACACAGAAAATATATTCAACAAAATCATAGAAGAGAACTTTTCCAGCCTTAAAAAGAAAATGCCTATGAAGATACAAAAGGTTACAGAATACCAAATAGAGTAGACCTCCCAAAATTTTGCTCAGCACATAATTATCAAAACATTAAACATACAGAATAAAGAAATAATTTTAAGAGCTGCAAAGGAAAATGGCCAAGTAACTTATAAAGGCAGACCCATCAGAATAACACCTGACTTCTCAATGGAGACCACAGATGTCAATCCAGACTATTATGCCCAGCAAAACTATCAATCACCATTGATGGAGTAAACAAGATATTCCATTACAAAAACATATTTAAGCAATACTTATCCACAAATCCAGACCCACAGAAAGCACTAGAAGAAAAACCTCAACCTAACAAACATAGAAACACCCACGAAGCCACAAGAAATAGATGATTCCACAGAAGCCAACATCAAAGAAGGGAAACATGCATACTATAACCAAATAAGATGAATTAACAAGCAATGGTCATTAATATCCTTTAATATCAATGGGCTCAATTCACCTATAAAAAGACTCAGGCTAACACAATGGATATAAAACAGGATCCATCCTTCCTCTGTATAGAAGAACCACACCTCAACTTTAAAGACAGATACTACTTCAGAGTAAAAGGTTGATAAAGACTTTATAATCAAATTCCACCCAAATTCAAAGAAATATACATATTTATCAGTACCACATGGAACTTTCTCTAAAATTGACCACATAAAGGTAATATCAACAAATACAAAAAATGGAAATAATTGCTTGGATCATATAAAACCACCAGGGCCTAAAGTTAGAATACAACAATATCAAAAATCACAGAAAGCCTAACAACTCATGGAAACTAAACATTACTCAACTGAACCTGTGTCAAGGAAGAAATTAAGAAAGAAATCCAAATCTTCCTAGAATTTAACAAAAATGAAACCATAATGTAACCAAACTTATGGGACACAATGAAAGCAGTCTTAAGAGGAAAATTCACAGCACTAGATGCCTATATGGAAAACCTGGAGAAATCCCACACTAGAAAACTAACAGCACAGCTGAAAATCTTAGAACAATTAGAAGAAAACTAACCTAGAAGGAGTAGACAGCTGAACATAATCAAACTTAGAGCTGAAATCAATACAATTGAAACAAAACGAATATAAAGAATCAATGAATCAAAGAGTTGGTTCTTTGAGATAGATAGTCAGCAAGTCAACAAGATAGATAAGCCCTTATGCAAACTAACCAAAAAGCAGAGAGAGAGAATCCAAATCAATAAAATCAGTAATGAAAAAGGGGAACATAACAACAGTCTCCCAGGAAATCCAGAGAAGTATCAGGTCATACTTTGACAATCTATACTCCACAAAAACGGAAAACCTAGAAGAAATGGACAGCTTTCTGGACAGGTACCATTTACCAAAATTAAATGAAGACCAGATTAAATGAAGACTAAAGGAAATTGAAGCTGTCATTAAAAGTCTCCCAAGTAAAAAAAGCCCAGGCCCAGGTGGTTTCAGTGAAGAATTCTACCAGACATTCAAAGAAAAACTACTACAATACTCCTCAAGTTGTTTCATATAGTAGAAACCGAAGAATATTGCCAAACTCTTTTTATGAGACCACAATTATCCTAATACCCAAGCCACTCAAAGACGCAACAAGAAAGAAAATTACAGACTAATTTCCCTCATGAATATTGATGCAAAAATTCTCAACAAAATTCTAGCAAACCATATACAACAACATATAAAAAATATCATCCACCATGATCCAGTAGGCTTCATCTCAAAAATGCAGAGATGGTTCAACATATGAAAAACCATAAATGTCATCCATCATATAAACAAACTGAAGGTAAAAAACCACATGATCATATCCTTAGATGCTGAAAAAGCCTTTGACAAAATCCAACACTCCTTTATGATAAAAGTCCTGGAGAGATCAGGAATACAGGGAAAATATATAAATATAATAGAGGCAGTTCACAAGAAGTCGACAGCCAACATCAAACTTAATAGAGAAAAACTCAAAGCAATCCCACTAAAATAAGGAACTAGACAAGGATGTCCTCTCTCCCTTTATCTACTGAATATAGATCTGAAGTTTTAGCTAAAGCAATAATAGAATGAAAGGACATTAAGGGGATACAAACTGGAAAAGAAGAAGTGAAACTACTTCTATTTGCAGATGATATGATTGTATACATAAGTTGTCCACAAAATTCTACCAGGGAACTACTAAAGCTGAAAAATACCTTCAGCAATAAATCAGAATGCAAGATTAACTCAAAGAAATCAATAGCCCTCCTATACACTAAAGATAAAAGTGCTAAATAAAGTAAGAGAAACAAATAAGGGAAACATTACCCTTAATAATAGCTGCAAACAGCATTAAATACGTGGAGTAACAATAACCAAAGAAGTAACACATCTACTTGACAAAAACTTTAAATCACTGAAGAAAGAAATTGAAGAGGATATCAGAAAATGGAAAGACCTTCCATGTTCTTGGATAGGTAGGATCAACATAGTAAAAATGGCAATTCTACCAAAAGCAATCTACAGATTCAGTGTACTTCCCATCAAAATTACTACACAATTTTTTACAGACCTTAAAGGAACAATACTCAATTTTATTTGGAATAACAGGAAAGCCAGGATTGCCAAAACAATTTTGCTCAACAAAAGAACCTCAGGACGCATCACTATTCCCAATCTCAAGTTATACTATAGAGCTACAGTAATAAAACCAGCCTGATACTGGCATAAAAACAGACTTGTGGATCAATGGAATCAAATTGAAGCTACCAACATTAACTCAAAAACCTATGAACACCTGATCTTTGACAAAGAGGCCTGAAATATTCAATGGTAAAAAGATAGTATCTTCAACAACTGGTGTTGACATAATGTGTAGAAAAATGCAAATAGATCCAAGCCTATCACCCTGCACAAAACTCAAATCCCAGTGGATCAAAGACCTCAACATAAACCCAGACACTCTGACCCTGATAGAAAAGAAAGTAGGAAATACCCTCCAACACATTGGCACAGGTGACCACTTCCTAAATATAACACCAGTAGCACATACACTAAGAACAACAATCAATAAGTGGGACCTCCTGAAACTGATAAAAAAAAAAACTTTTTAAATAAAAAAATGCATAAATCAAAAAAAGGAAGAAATGTGTGGAATAAGATTGTAATTCATCATATTTTAAAGACACAGTGATTCTTTAAACGTATTCCATAAAACACAAGAGCACTTTAAAAACCTATTTAGGGTCCTGGGCCCAATACCTGGCTACGTCTATGTTTTGATTGAATTCTGTAATGTAAAAGAAAAAAAATGTTTTTTTAATTAATTTTTAAAGTCAATAGACAAATCTAATTCTGTATGCTAAAATTTGATTAAATATAAATCTTTTATTAAATGGTATTCTGATTCTTCTGTTTCTGAACAATATATCTGGGGAAACAGTCATCTCATCAGGGAAAATTCTTTATTTCAGTAGGGGAGAGTTACTTATGACCTTTGAACTGTTTTGGTTGAACTTCCTAATTTAGTTTCAACTTTATGACCCTTCTTATTATTAGAAGCCAAGGTGACAATGATGAGCCTTGTGATACAGATCAATAAGATATCATTGTTGATGGCTCTGCTCCAACAGGTGCACAAACACACTAGTAGTGTTTAAGCCTGGTAAACATAGCAATGGTTCAAGACATCATATTGCACACTTACAAATAGACAAAAGGACCTTCATGGAGAAAGGTATTGAGACTAAAAGTATAGTGAAAATATGTCCAATATTAATTCTATTTTAATGCAGTCATAAGGATAAGCAACCAAAAAGTGCTACACATATAATGCTGTTCAATATAACCCAAAACGTTGTCTATGTTTTCTGAAAAGCAATGATCAGGCAAGGACTTGTGCACACAAGAAATTTAATAATCATGTGTTCAGTGAAAGAATGAAAGAAATAAAATGCTAAGAACCTCACATACACTACTGCCCAACCAGCCATAAAGTCTAGAAATAATGGAGCTGTCTTTCTATTCACTTAGTGCTGGACAATATTTAATGTTTCAGTACTACCTGTCCATGAAGTTTTAATTATTGTCAATAATAGCATCTTATTACTGAAAACCCTTTACAAATAAAACCTGGTAGAAAAAAATTTTAAAAAGGAATACTCGTGGTTTTAATTTTCCATAAGAATGTTACAAAGAAGAGGCTAAATAATTCATCTAGATGTCAAAAAACATAATTCTATCTAAAGAACAGATAAAAACATCAGTGTTAACAACATATCCAATTAAAATTTTCTTATGTATACATTAATAAATTAGTATTTCATTTTTGTAGAATTTAGTGGCATTTTCTCCTAATAAAAATAGACATGTTTTTCCATTTTCTATATTATTTGCACTAAAGCATATACGTCATAGAGGGTATAGATAATCATAATTACATAAAGAATTGTAAAATAATAGTGGCTGCATGTTCTAACTTATCAAATCATAATTCAATCAAAAGCTTATTTATTTTCAATATGTGTATGTTCCTTTTAAAGTTTCAACTAAAGTATTTCTCTTTTGATTATTTATTTATTTATTATGTGTATAGGTGTATTTCTTACATGTATGTCTGAGCACCACATGCATGGGGACCATGGGAGCCAGAAGAGGGCAATGATAGCCTGGGACTGGAGTTACAGATGGTCGTGTGCTTCCATGTGATACTGAGAATACAGCCTAAGTCTTCTGGGAAAGCAGCCAGTGCCCTTCTCTGCTGTTTCATAGCAATCTCCCCAGCCTCTAATCTGTCTTTTAAATGTAGCTAAATTACATTGCTTACCATCAGCTTTTGCTTGACAAAATAACCACTGACTATTTAAACATAAATGGAAACAAGATTTCTGGTTCTTCTAATAGCTGGGCCTGAGTTTCCACAGTTGATACAGATAGTTCATTTAGTCATAATAAATGAGATACAATTCAAAGGAACAACCAATCAACTATCCTTTCAAATCCCTGGGGTGCTGAGAAATATGTATATTCCCACTTTTTCTCATTGCTTCATGAGAAGTGCAGGCAGGAGAAAGAAGGGCTTCCTTTTGAAAGAACACCCCCCATGTGTGTTGTATTCTTGTGCATAATCCTATATCTATGGTGGAGAAGGAGTACTCTCACACATGCATGTGTGGGGTTCAAATGTTGACACCAGATGACTTATACTACCCTTGTCCCTCTCCACCTTATTTTGGAAGGCAAGGTCTCTCACTGAACCTGGAGCTTGGTCACAATTTGAGTAGACTAACTGGTCAGCAAGTTCCCAGATCCTTCTCTCTGCCTCCCTAACATTAGCATGCTATGTCTCTGTGTGTGTGTCTGTGTGTGTGTGTGTCTGTTTCTCTGTTTCTCTGTGTGTCTGTCTCTGTGTGTGTGTCTATGTCTGTGTGTGTGTCTGTGTGTGTGTGTGTCTGTTTCTCTGTTTCTCTGTGTGTCTGTCTCTGTGTGTGTGTCTATGTCTGTGTGTGTGTGTGTGTCTCTGTTCCTATGTGTCTCTGTGTGTCTGTGTGTGTGTGTCTGTATGTCTCTCTGTGTGTGTCTCTGTGTGTGTGTCTGTGTGTGTGTCTGTATGTCTCTGTGTGTGTGTCTGTGTGTGTGTCTGTATATGTGTGTCTGTGTGTGTGTCTGTATGTCTCTGTGTGTCTCTGTTTGTGTGTCTGTGTGTGTGTCTGTGTATGTGTGTCTGTGTGTGTGTGTGTCTGTGTCTGTGTCTGTGTGTGTGTGTGTGTGTGTGTGTGTGTTTGTGTGTGTACTGGGAATCCAGACTCAGGTTTCCATCCTTGTGGATGCAGCACAGAGCCATCTTCAGAGAGTAATTTTTTAAAAGAACCAGTAAGGTTCTGCAAGCTGCTGTTGCTCTATGCAAATAAAATAAAATAAAAATTTCTGGTGATACCCATCCAGAGCAGATCTGGAAGAACAAAATTTTCTTGTCACTTCCATCTCTGACTGTCTTTTTTGTTTGGCTGGTTTGTTATGTCATTGATTTGTAATGAGACAAGTTGCAGAGCCCTGTCCATTATCACTTAGCACTTGACCACACATAATGTGCTACAGTTTCATGCACTAGAAGTTGATTCGTGCTTCAGGTTTGCTTTCAAATGTTCATGACACCCTTAGCTGTACCAAGAAAGAGTCAAGTCACCCCTCTAGTTCCCAAAGTGAACACACCTTTATTGATTCCAGTTATCCACAGAAATATGTCTCTTTTCTAGAATCACCACTCACCTGTGATTTATAAACTTTGTGCATAAATGAAACAGAAACCACAGAGGATAAATATTTGAAACAACTCACCAAAACCCACATTTTCTTTTGTGATAAAATAACCACTCATCTCATGCCCAACTCTAAGACATGTAATCATGCTGTTCACAAGGGAAACCCATAAGTTGCATATCTTTTTTTTTAGGACACAGAGTGATAATTTTCCATAAGTAATTTTTATTGATGAAAAGATACAAGTAATCCTTGGAACTCTATTTTCTGTTTTCTCTGGTTTTCTATCATTGCCACCTTTACCACCATGCAAGCAATCACTGTCATCACTTCTAATGGATCCTTGATGAAATCCAAAGCTAACTTTTACCATCTCTGCATCTTCAATCCACCTTTACACTTGGCTGCCGTCTATGACAGCTTGTGATTACTTGCCTAAAGCTGTCAGGCCTTTAATCTGTGCCTGAATCCAAGTTTAATCACTTGACATGACTCATTAGTAATGGAATTTATCAGTTTTTCTTTTTCAGACTTGTTCTTATCTTGCTAAACTATAAACTTGGAAGATGTATATTTCATCCTGGAATTTCTGCCTATCTATTCTAGGGAAGATAATGATATGCATCTGTCATCTATGTATGTCTCTTCATGGTTCCAAAATTAGCATGTTATTATTTCCCAATTATTTTTCTTTTAATATCATAATATACTTTAAGGAGAATTCTTTTCTCTTGTGTATTTTTGGGGGGATATAAACAATTCCCAGACTCAAAAGCCTTTTCTCAATAATGAAGATATTAGTTGCTAAGAGAGTCTATCAATTTAGGGTTCTCTAGAAAAAGGCAGATGATAGATAAATGAATGGATGGATGGGTGGGTGGATGGATGGATTGCTAGGTGAATATGTGGGTGACAGATAGAGAAAGAGAAAAACAATAGAGAGAGAAAACCACTGAGAAATCCTGAAGATTGGTTCTTGTGATTAATGAGCCTGGAAAGTTCTACCATCTGCCACCTGTGAGCTGTAGATTTAGAAGTACTCAGACACTGAGAACCAGGGAGCTAATGGTAGAAACCACAGTCTGAAAGTGGGAGAGAACAGATACCTTACTTTATCAAGAGGAAAGAAGAGAAAAGGAGAATATCCCTGTTCTACTGGTTCCCTTCAGATCCCCAGTGGATTAGATGACACTCAGCCACAGGAAAGAAAAGGCTTTGCTTCACTGTGTCCAGTAACTCCAATCTCAGATAGTAATCTCACAGAGAAACACCTTCACAGACACATCTAGGAAGATTAAATCTGGGAACCTTGTGATTCAGCCAAGCTGACACATAAAATAAAATTGATCATCACAGGAAGTTATTTTATTTTTATCATGGCTTAAGATTTAGATACCAACCATCCCCCCTCCAATATTCCTTAAGAACATGAAAATATGGTCCTAAAGTTCACACCCAGCCATATCAAAGCCTTCCTGATCTGCCTGACATTCTGCTGGATTCTCCTGGGCCATGTAAAGCCAAGTCGATAGACTGTCATTTATGACTATCTATGACTAACTCACAAACTCACTTCCATGAACTCCCTAAACGAATGTCTTTCATGCCTCTTTTGTTGTTCAGTGGACTGTATGAAAATTTGCTTCATATCCTGTACTTCAACCTACTACCATCACCACCTTATTTTTTTTTTACTTATTCTTTGTGTCTTTCATATCATGCATCTCCATCCCATTCTTTTTTTTTTTTTGTCCCTTAATATCCACTCTTTGCTCTTGAAACCTCCCCCCTAGATAAAATAAAATAAAACTTCAGAGAATTAAAGGGAGGGGGGGATCTTGTTACGGAAGCTGAAGTGTGTGATATAGTGAGTCACACGGGAAACCCTTTTTATCCATATATCTTTACTTACAAGTGTTTGTTGCAAAGAGACATTGGTCTGGTTCAAGGCCTCTGGTTTCCACTACACTGTAGATGCTGGGCCCTCTCTGGGACTCCTTTTGGATATCCTGCTGCCCTGTATTGTGAAAATCCTGTAGCTTTGGGTCTGCAGGACTTGTTCCTCCACATGCTCCAGCAGATCATTAATGCAATGGATGTTGTGGCCAATCCATAATCCTGGTTCTGGGCCTGAGTAGTTGCAGGGTTGCTTAGTCGGCCAGCTCTCCCCTGTCCTCACTACCAGGTGAGCTCTCCTGCATTGCCCTGGTGAGTTCACCCCTTGCAGCAATGAGCAAGAGGCGGAGCCAGTTCTCCTACTTTCATGTCCTCAGCATTATATTTCCCATACCTACACTATCGGGGCCAGTTCGACCATGTTGCCCAGATGCGGTGTAGAAGCCACTCCCTCAAGTGCCACAGCTGATGAGGGGCAGGGCTATCTCTCCTACTCTTGTGACTTCGAGGTCTGCTCTCTTTTCTGACTCAGGTGTTGATAGGCTGAAGCGGGGGGCATCACTTTTCTGATCATGCTGCCACATTACAGATGAATAATGTACACAGTTCTCCCATGCTCACACCTTAGGGGTTGGTTCATCCACACCTTGGGCAATGGTGTTGACACTATTGTGTTGCCCACATGAGGTGCAGGGTCTGTTCTCCTGAGTCTTGCAGCTGGGGACCAACCTGCCATTTTTAAATGTTCCACACAATCTGCTGAATGGCAGCCACATAGCTGCCTCCATGACAGGTAAGAGAAATAAAATATTTGAACTCCAGAATATGTAAAATAGAATCTTTCAGGTGGGAGGCACCTCTTCTTCCTTTGTATTTCAGTATTTATAGTACTGAATGTGTAAATGTGTAGATATTCCTGGTCTCTCCCACTGAATGATCAGCTTCCTAGAGTCTGGAAACTTTAAATCTTCCAGTACCTTGAAAGAAATTGTATTTGCAGAAAATTTGTTTGAAATCAGTAACTATGCCACTGTCACATAGGAAAGCCAAAATTGGTCTACACTCAATGAAAATTTAACCCAAAATTTTATCTCACTTATGTGGATCCAAGTTTGTTCAGAACACTGTTATTCATTAATTCAGTTTTCTCCTTCAACAGCCCCATGACATTGGAGTCATGATTTGACAGTTACAGAGGAAGATGTACACAGTTCCTGAGCAAGAGGATGTCATAGAGCCATCCAAAGTCCTATCCACATATGTTCAGTAGGGAATCCATACCCAATATAGAGATCAATAGAGTATAGAGATGTCAGGCGCATCTTGCTCTCTAGAAAGCATACCCTGATTATTTCTCTAACCAGAAAGAAAACAGCCATTCAGGTAAGCTGCATAATAACCAAAATATCCTCAAACCTAGGGATGAAGTATTAGAGACACACAGGATGAGAAAAATCAAAATTCCTCAGAAACATGCAAAGAACTCTGGATTTTCCCTCAGGTTGTCATTTAGAAAAACCTTGAATAACCCTATCAAAAAATGGGGTTCAGATCTAAAAAGGGAATTCTCAGCAGAGGAACTACGAATGGCTGAAAGGCACCTGAAAAAGTGTTCTTCATCTTTAGCCATCAGAGAAATGCAAATCAAAACAACTTTGAGATACCACCTAACACCTGTTAGATTGGCTAAGATAAAAGGCACAGATGACAGCC
>PVIH01005341.1:0-66887 GCA_004025045.1 Sigmodon hispidus
TCTTAAGCACACATGGCACAGTACATACATGTGTGGAGCTCACAGGATAGGTGTTCTCTAGTCCTGCGGATGGAGCTCAGATTGTCAGGCTTTTATGTATTTACTGTATATTAATGTGCACTCTTCAGCACACATGGCACAGTACATACATGTGTGGAGCTCACAGGACAGGTGTTCTCTAGTCCTGCGGATGGAGCTCAGATTGTCAGGCTTTTATGTATTTACTGTATATGAATGTGCACTCTTAAGCACACATGGCACAGTACATACATGTGTGGAGCTCACAGGACAGGTGTTCTCTAGTCCTGCGGATGGAGCTCAGATTGTCAGGCTTTTATGTATTTACTGTATATGAATGTGCACTCTTAAGCACACATGGCACAGTACATACATGTGTGGAGCTCAGATTGTCAGGCTTGGCAACAGGCACTTTTTCCCATGAAGCCACTTTACCAACCCATACGACACTTTATTTTGTAGGGTGTAAAATAGACCCGGTCTTATTATTTTCCGTCTTCTCAGCACTGTTTATTGGGGAGTCTGTTTTTCTGTATGTCTAGGTATCCTTGTTCGAGATCAGTTGGCTGTACATACAGGTTTAGTTTCCCACTGGTTTTGTCTGTTTTAATGACACCGCCATATTGCCTTAATCATTATAGCTTTACAGTGTATTTAGAAGTCAAGTAGTGTTGTTCCTTTCTTGTTATTCTTTCTCAAGACAGACTGGGCTATTGCGGAGTCTTCATTGTTTCTTACACTGAGGATACTTTTTGCTAAAAATTGCCATCAGGATATATTTAACAGTTTTAAAACATACTATTTACTGTGTGAGTGTCCACTCATACTCGAGGTCACTGGTTTTTCTACTTTGCCAGCTGGAGGGCAGGAAGGGCAGAGGCCTGCCCTCATCCTGGACAATGGAGGCTTTGTGAGCTTCTTTCAAACCTGGAGCAACTTCCTTACCAGTAGCTCCTCCCTCAGATGTTCCCGTCCTCCTCCCAGCTCTGTGCATGCCTCCTAAGCTCAACAACTGCCCTCATGTTTGTACTCAAGGAAGGCCTCAGCCACATTCGTATACAAGCAAATGCTGCTGGCTACAGAGTTGGTAGCCATGCTGGTTGTTTTATTATTATTATTATTATTATTATTATTATTATTATTTTGACATAAATGCAGGGGGGTGATGGTGGTTTGGGTTTTGTTTTGAGACAGGGGACCTCAGGCTAGCCTCATATTCACCATGTAGCTAAGGATGACTATAAACCTTTGATCCCCCTGTCCTTACATTTCAAGAAGTCGTTTACAGGTCTGTGGCCCCACACCTATTTTTATGTACCTGGGATTGAACTTGGGCAAGTGTTCTACCAGCTGAGCTATGCACCATCCCTCGTTTGCAGTTTTAAATATGTTAATAAATTACATTTGCAAAGGAAACAGTTTTGTGTTCGATTCTCCTGCTCCATAAACCATTCCACGTCCAGTTAAAAGAGGAAAGTTTAATTGCTACATTCAAGATTCTCCCCTCTTCTTGCAAAAGGATGCTTCTGCCTCAGCTTGGGAAGCAGTGGACAGGAAGACAGCAGTATCATTAGAAAAATCCCCCTATGCTATTGTCACTGCTCAGTACAGACATCTTCTCCCAAGGGTGTCTTTCTCAGAAGCAGATTGACCATATTAGTACATAACTGAATCATTCTTTTATACTTGGAAACCACAGTGTGTGTTCTAGGCCATGTCAAGTGTACTGGTTTCAGATACACTGAGTACTTCATAGAAATGAACAGCTCAGTCTGTTCATTAAGAGAAATAGCCTTAAAATACCTAAAAATCATTTTAATAATGGATAGGTAAGTCATCTTTTCCCTGCTTCTGTGAAATAACAGGCATAGTAAACAGCATTATTCAAGGAAGATTTTATTTTGACAGGGCTGTGTCTGAACTATATATTCTAGAAGAAGAAATACTTTATTACTTTGTAAGTCACCTAGATAGTGTATGGAAAGATAAAAAGGAGTGTGGTACAACACCATCACTGCAGTCAAGCTTCAATTAAGCATTTCTCTGTATTTAAAAATACCCTTAGGGATTCTGAAATATAATCCTTCATGTCACAGTGTGTAAACCATACACATATATAATTTTGATAACTTTTATCTTAAAAATAATCTGGTTTTTTTTAGCCCAAAAGGTGCCTACATGATAAAAATCTGCAGCTATAGTTAGGTGTCAGATGAAGACCTAAGTATTGCCTTCATTTATTAGTAGCACTGACAGCTTCAGCCCACACAATGCAAGAGGGGCTGTGTCTTAGCTGCCTACTCAGCATTTGTACAGGTACTTTTCATTGGGACCAAACCTCTCAAAAGAGGAAGGAATGCCTTTGTCTCATAGTTGAGAGAGACACACGCTTGAAGGCATGCAGGTATTGATTAACGTATGGCTCAGTGCACAAGCTAGGCCCTACCTTTGAAAGGTTCCAGGAATTTTCAGACCAGTTCTATCAAGTATTTATTAAGCATTCAATATATGAGCCCTTAGGGTAACATTTCACATCCAAATTACAACCTTTAAATGGCAATTTGAGTGGTGTTTAAAAAGTGAGGTTCTCACTGAGTCTGCACTCTAGGACTCTGGCTGCCGACAGTGTCCGTACATAAAGGCATGCATGGTAACCTGAAGGCGAAGGAGGCTCCCTGAGCTAATGGTTGGGCCACAGTTCTCCTGAATCATGACTCTATATCCGCCTGGTGTGGTAGACTCACAGTTCTCTTAGGGCCTGTTGGAAGCTGATGAGACCCATACAGAAGATGCAAAGACTGAGGGACCCTAGAGCTCCAGATAGTCTGCCCAGAAGTCACAAAGTAATGAGCCCTGGATGAGGCATTAAGAATGTATGAGAGTTAAAGACCAACACTATGACTGTCTCCTCTCTGTGATTTAAATAAGAATAGTTCAGTTTATTGCAGAAAGGTAAGGGCTCCACATGTTGCATTTCAGTGGTGTTTTTGTTTCCTGCAATACAGAAAAATGTGGATGTTGTGATATTCTATTGTTCTTCTGAGAAGGGTGGTATGCATGCCCTGGGACATCAAGCAGGAAGAAGTGAGGCTAGACCTGTTCCTCCCCTGTCAGCACAGCTGTAGTACTGACTGATGCTCTGCAAATGAAAGCATGGCTAAACTGTGCCTCGTACTAACTACATTGCAAGCAGCTCAGGTAAATACTATCCATGTCTAATTTATGGGATTTTTGCAGGATGGAGGGTATAAAACATGCTGCAGCACATGATGAGCACTCCGTGTGTGATAGCTGCTATTGCTATAATTTAATCCCACTTAATAATTAACAGTTAACCATATGTAATGGATTGGAAGTAGGTTTTTATTGTTGGAGTTTTTTGTTTTATTTTGTTTGTTTTTTAAGCTTCATCTTCTCTTAGCCCCCTTAGGGAGAACAGATAGCAGGATGATTGAGTAGTAACTTAGAGGATACCTTCTTGGTGTTTAGCATAGTGTAAACACATCTTGGTTTATGGATTTCTTCCTAAGTTAAGAATGTCATAGTTTCAGTTCAAATTAAATTTACATGTGATCCACTTCATTTCAAGCATGATGTCTAACCCTTCCTAATAGATCATTCTTTCCCAGAAGGGATTGGATTTTACAGCATGGGAAAACACATGCTACTCACATGTAGTTACACACATGTGATGAGCTCTTGCCTCTTTAGTCTTCGTTCTGTTTCGTTTTTCTGCAAGTGCTGCTTCCGGCTCAGATGGGCTAGTGCATGGTTTGAAAAGCCCTCCTTCCCAGGGAGCACAGACTACCTTCCCAGGGAGCAAAGGGGCAGCATTGCAGTAAGATGCACTTGTCTTCATTTCCCCGGAGCTCCCTAAGCTGATGGCAGACCTGGAAAGCCACCTCTCAGTACTCACATGCTTATATCTTTTTATTTTTATTGTGCAAAACAACTTTTCAATTTAAATGGTTTTGGTGATTTTTTTTTTCCAGTCAAGTTTTTCAGATCCTCTCCCTCCACTTCCAACATCTTTTGTTCTTTCTCAAAGAGTAAAAATCTAATAAAACCCCTTCCCCCCAAAAAAAAATACCCAAAGAGAGAGAGAAAGGAAAACAGAAACACCAAATTGTAATCAGTGATAACACACACAGTGAACTTAGGAGTCCATTGTATGTTGCTCAGCTAATCACATACTTTTAGATATCACCAGTTAATTTTGTAAAGTCAAAGTTTATGTGTTCAACTTTTAAAAGACTTTTAATATTATTTAAGTTCAATTCAATTTTGACAAATGTGTAACGTTAAGATGGATAAGAATAATAAGATTAGATCCATTAATCATTTTCATAAGTAACATAAAATTAGCCATGCTAAATTGCTAAATAAAAGATTTTTCAGATTATAGACCCTAACTCCCTTCCTTAAATAGTCTTTTATCAGAGGACAGAGATCTGAAGAGTCAGCTGCTGTTCCATGCTGCCCAAGGCTCTGGTCTGTGCCTGTTGAGCCAGCCCCAGGCCTGCTCATGTTCGGACACACAAGGCTGACCACACTGCATGACACCATTCTGAACCCTGCCCTGTGTTCTCACCATCTGAGTCACTAGCCAGACCAAATAGCTACTTCTCTGGAAGATTGGCAACCAGCTTCTTACCAAGCTGACCACACAAAAGTCTTCCCAGATTGCTTTGCACACATCTTGGTCACACACGTGGTCACTCAACATACCACCTGCCTTTGGTTAGTCTTGTAGCAGTCTGGTTCTCCTGGTACAGGGTGTATGTCCAACACAGCATCTTTCTGCTAGACTCAGAGGAATTGGGTCACTGCTCCTCTGTTCCTGATGACCTTTCTAGCCATAGTCTTGTCAGTTTCATTTATATAAAGTAAGAACACACATTCCACATGCATTTTAAGTCTCTTTTTCTCCTAGAACAGTCACCAGTCACACTATTGTGTGGTCAGCTCAGGAAGTTTCCCAACCATAGTGCTTATTACACCTTTTCTTATTTGCATATAGACAAATGAAGGTCACCCTTTGCATGTTTCCCCACCGATGGCCAGCACTGCTCCACAGAGCACACCTGCTCTGCACTTCACCACTCTTCACATAGCACTATGCATACATCCTGAGTGAAGCCAGCTTTATGAAATAGCCTCCATCTCTGACAGTCATGAGAAACACTGTTCCTAAGCAAAGATGAGCTCCAGTATTAAGCCAACAGGTAATAATAATTCTTTTAGAAAAACCTGTTGGTTATTAGTCCCTTCCTGAGATGAGTTTATCATAACTTGTAGGCATGGACACTGTGTAGTCAGCTTTTCTATTAAATGCTGTTAACTGTGCTATAATGTTAACTTATTTTCAGGGCAAAACTTAAAATGATAATCATAGGAAAATAGTTGCTGAAAATAATAGTTTGTTTAAGCATGAGTTTGGAAATGCCAGGTCGTTTAAATACACGTGTATATTTTGGATACAGGAATATCAAGTCCCATTTTTATTTAGGTATTGTGTTAATGCAAAAAGATAGTTGATTATGGAGCCCTGGACCTTCCCATATCCAAGCTTGTGACCCTGGGTGGACTTGGACATCCATCTCTCCTCACTTTGGGCATTTTTATGCACATACACTTTTTGAATCCAGAAAACAGCACCAAGAAGACTACAAAGGACTTTCTTGGTTCTGTGCTGTCAGAAGCTTAGAAATAACCAACTCTTAGAGACTACGTTTTGATCTTTGCTCCGTAGCCTGACGTGGTATTAAGATATTCTGGTTAATGATTGCCTAACATAAAATTCCCTTTTCTCTTTGAGTCTCAGATATCTGTGCATGAGCTTGCTGCTTGTAATATGTAAGTCTCACACTCAACCATATATCTATTAAGAATAGGCACACTCCAAAAAAAAAAAAATCAGGTGATTTTATCATTGTGAATGTTACAGGGTATGCTTTGCAAATGAAGACACATGGGCAATAATATCTAGTGGGTCTGTTTTTGTGTAAGGGGCCTGTCCTTGGCAGAAAAGCCATTACATAGTGCAGGGATTAATAGATTTATACACATTTGAGTTGAAATGTAATGAGCTCTCATACGTCAAGATGGTGTTTGCATACATTTTGAGACATGTCTTGACAAAAGTTTGTGTTTCTAAAATGTTCTTAAATTCATGTAAGGGTAAGTCTGACTGGGTGCAGATAGACATGGTAACTTTAGTGTTTGGGTCCACACCTGTCGTTGGTGTGGCAAAACTCTGATGCTCAATGTAGTAGGTAGGATGTTTGTCTCAGATTTGACCTGAGATGGCTTTGAAAATAACCAGCATTCCTTGCTCTGAGACATAAAGGTGTACATAGAATACATTGATAAAGTTTAAAGAAATACCGAAAGGGTTTGGCTATACCACCTTAAAGATGAAGTGTTGTAATAGGAATAAATTAGAAGGGCTAGTGTCTTCTGGTATACTTTGTCCCCCAAGAGTCTTCTGCTGCCATTTATAATATGCAGCGGACCTTCACCTGAGATATTATTTGGGGAAAGAAAGGGATTTTGGAGCTAACATGAAATACAAGAATCTCTGTTCTGACACCACCAAATTTAAGTATTAGGCAAAATGCTAGCAACAGCAAACCAAGCTAGATCAGCCGGTAATACAAAGTTAAGTATTAGCTTCTTCCTGTTTGTGTTAGGGTGTTTCCACAGATAATGATCCTAAAGAGGGCTTTGGAAGAGCCTATTCGTGGTTTCTCAGCTGGGCTCCCATCCCCAAAGTTCTTATGGAAGCATATAGAAGAATAAGCGAAAACCCCTTTGTAATGGAAGGAGAAAGTTTTCATACTTCACATTTCATAACAGTTTTAAGTCCATATTGTAAAGATGAGGTTTCTTTAGCATTTTGGACTGAAGTAACTGGTGAAGACATAGGAGAGATGTTGGAAAATGTCAAGATTTCTAGGCGGTCATAGACCTCGAGAGATCAAGACAGAGCACAGAGGAGAATACAGAGGCAGGCTGGAGCTGTGCCTCAGTGGCTGAGGGTGCGGAACCCAAGCCTGGCTGGTCTAGGGGGTCTAGGCTGTGCTCCTCTTTGACCCGACTACACCTGTACCCATATGATGCATATATAAATTCATGCAAGTACACTCACACAACACATAAGAATTTTTAAAGAAATATGATGAAAGGTGATGTCATTTTAAATATATGTCTAAATGTTTCTTGATCTCATTCTAAAGAGTTTTTTATGTCCCCAGGGTGCTGGGAATAGAGTTAGGTACTCAGAGCCAACACCAACTCTGTAGGGACTGCATTCATGTGTTCCTGTTTCCAGAGTCAAAGAGTTGAGTTGGTGAGCCCATCTGCTACTTAAAAAAAAAAAAAAAAAAAAAAAAAAAAAAGTCGCATAATTTTTTTGATGCAAATCCTCAAGCATGGTACATCCATCCATACTGCAATCTTGGCTTTTCCTGGCTCACTATCTCCTAATGTAATGTTCAGCTTCAGCCCCCAAGTCTGCTGAATTTTATCCCTTCAGCGTGGGGGCTGAGGGGGCTGGGCACAGGTAACCCGTTCTGACTCTCCATTTGCTGAAGTTAGAACTATTCTACCTGGAAGTATCCTGATGTTAGTATGAGAGTGAAGTGTGTTCAGTGAGCTGTTAGTTCCAAAGCCAGGGAAAAAGCATGGGCCACGACCCAAGATGATTGAAAAGTGCACTCCTGGGCTCCACAGAGGCAGCCTTGACACGGGTGGTTCCAAAACATGTTTAAACATTGATCTGAAAGGATCAGTTACACAATTGTTCTGTTAATCTTAGTTTTTCATCTTTTGTTGGTCACCAGGGAAAGCAAAAGTGTGTCTGTCTGTCTGTCTGTCCATCTATGTTTCTTTCCTTTTCTTTCTTTTATAATTTACCACTCTTTGGCAGAATTTCTCACCTCCACAGAGCCCCTAAACCATGGTCCTGGCCTCTTAGCCTAACAGTGGGCATACCTTGCCTGTTCCTCCATCTGACTCCCAGGCAGTCATATAGAGAGAGCAAGCTCTGGCATTGGTGTGAGGTTCGTTAGTAAATTGCTGGTGTCGACATCGTAATTTTTTTCCCCTGGTGGAGGAGCCAGATCTCCTGTGGTTGGCTGTGGTTTCCTCTGGGTTGGGGAGAGTGCTGCAGGAACAGCGAACCCTGTCTACTTCTGACTCTCCTGGGGGGTAGTGCATCCTGTGCCTTCTCCTGAGACAGGCTGTGAGAGCTTTACCCGGAGGTTGGCAAATCAGACTTATACACGCCTTGGCTCCTGTAGCCAATGGCTTGCTCAGACCACATACACTACCCCGTGTGGTTTCATTCATCAAGGGGATCCCCATCTTCTGAAGAACACCGTCTCAAGTTGCCCAGCTCCTCCAGAAAAGCAGGTATGGACATTTTGCCCTCAGAAGTACTCAAGGTGTCCTGGGTAAGCAGAAATGGGAAGAATCCTCCGGGTGGAATTGGCTTTTAGAAGGAGTCTTCTTTTGTGTTTTGTACGCAGCTGCTGCTCAGCGTTTCTCCGTCTCCCCCTCCTGGAGTGTAATCCATCCTCTTCCACTTGTCCTTTCAGTTTCAAATGTTAAATTACAAGATTCCTGTTTGTTCTGCAGCTGACATTTTAACTAAATAGTCACAGTTGCTGAGTTATAATTTACACCTCAGTTCCCAATTCTAAACCATAGGCCCGCGTTTTTAGGAAGTGCTTTCACAGGTAGGCAGAGGAGAAATCCAGCATTTGATTTATAAAACAATGATGGCAACTATCAGACATTCCTGTCTCAGAGACCAGCCTCAGAAATAACACTGCTGGATCTGATGAAGCCAAGACCTCTTCCTCCTCTGTTGATCTCTTTTCTGTTGGTGGAGCCAGCCCATCTCTCATCTCTAGGCGTGTGGTTTGCTTTGCTGTGTGTACATTCAGAGCAGTGGCATTTTTCTAGAAGTGACTAAGGCTTCTTGGATGAATTCTGTCTTTGAAAGAGGTGGTTGGATTGCATCAGAGAAGCATTTACAGTAAATGGCCCCCCCTTCCTGTGTTGACCACATGTGAAAGAATGCTTTAATTCTTGTTTTGAGGAAGTGAGAGCCCTAACGCTCTGTGAAAACTCCCTAGTCTCATTAATTAGACAGATTTGAATCTTAAATTATTATTTTTTTTTCATTGGAATCACTTTGTGCTCTCTAAATAAATGTCACACGAAGAGAGAGCTTTTCACTTCGAGTTCTGTTTGGAGCAACTAATGGTTCTGAGTTCAGAAAGAGGAACTGGCAATGAATATAGATACAGTAAATGACGGAAATCTAAACTAACTTCTTCCTGACTATTTTTGCATTAAGTTAATCTGTTTCTTAGACATGTTGATCCTGGGACTTTGGGGCACTAATTCTCAGTGTGATCCCATAGGTCTTTGCAAGGGTTCTCAGGAAGTGGGACTTCCCCTTAGTGGAAATGTATGAGGGTGTTTTGGTCATACACTAAGGGTATTTTAAGGGGTGAGTCCCATACAGGAAAAACTTGCCCACGTTCCCATATGACTTTAAATTGGGTGTTCATGTAGAGAAAAGTTATGCTTTTCTAAGACTAAACTTAGTTTTTTTCATAAAACCATTTCATACAGAGTATATCCATTCTCCTTTTGATGTCTAAAAATGTCTCGCCTTTTTATCTGACTACTTCTTTAAAAAAATTAAAATTACATTTATTTGTATGCCACGTGCTGCAGTGCATGTGTGGAAGTCAAAGCAACGTGCCTGAGTCAGGTCTTCTTCTCCACCTGATGTTGAGTTCTTGTATGGAACTCAAGAAGGCAGACTTGGCAGCGAGTCCTTGACTGCTGCCATCATGCTGTCCACATCTGGCTTCTTAAATCTAAGTAAGTTACAAGGGCCTGTTCCATTGTGCAGTTTAATCACACCTAGAAATTCTTTATATATTGAAATGTGAATATTTTGATTATACATTACTTTTATCCTTTATGTTGAATCTAGGGAATTGCCTTTAGCTTTTTAAAAGCGGTCTATACACTAGTTAATTTGAAATAGTACCACATGACAGGATTTTTGTTGTTATAAAAAGAGAGCTTTGGGGATTCAGACCATACCTCAGTAGGTATAGTGGTGAGGGGTACACACTGTAATGCCAGTGCTGCTGTGGAAACTTGGGTTCCAGCTAACCCGGCACACAGAAACAAATAACAAAAGACCCTGTCTCATATCAGCCTAAGGACCTGTATCGGGGACTCGCACTCATGGACATTTGTTCATGTGCATACACCTGTGCACACATACTTACACACTGATTTTTAAGAGGGCTATGTGGTGAGCAGGGTTTTGAAACTGGCCCCACTGCTCTTGCTGCTTTAGAAGGAAGGACAGTGTTGAGAGAGGGCACCACCTGTGCCTGAGGCTCTTGTAGTCTGGTGATGTCTTCCCAGGGGGCTTTCTGGGCCTGTGTAATTTATTCTTTCCAGAACTCACTTGATCTTTAGGGTGCTCCCTTTTTATAAAAAGGAAGAACTGGTACTAAGGGAAGTTTACCTATCAGAGTTAAACTAGCCGCTGAGTTAAAAATAGACCCAGGTTTTCGTGCTGTGGGGCATTGTGTCCCTGCCTCGTTTGGATGATCCTGTTCTGTGTGTGCTGCCCTGTACCTGAGACAATCATGTCAGTCTAACTTGCCATAGGGAAGTTAGTGCTGACTATACAGGAGCAGTCAGGCTGACCAGCATAGTAGCTCTTGGAGTCATGATTTTTAATTTTCTAAACCTTGTATTTGGATGATGTCTTCATAATGTATGAATGTGGTTATTGTTTCTCAAATATTTTTGGTGTTACTAATGAAAGATTTTTTTTTTTCTTTTCAGAAAAACTCGTTGCTGTCTTAAATTTTTTAGTTTGTCTTGATTTTTTTGTCTCTTCCTTTTTGTGGTTTATTTGTATTAAAGTTCTTCTGACTAGACACTGTGTGTGTGTGTGTGTGTGTGTGTGTGTGTGTGTGTGTGTGTGTGTGTGTGTGGCGGGGGCTGGCCTTCCAGTACTGTGCTATTAGAGAAATGCTATGAGTTGGGGTAAGAAGGACTTGATTTGGGGGTTCTCATAGCCATAGTAGTAGTTTAGTCCTCATGAGGCTTTTGCTTAATCTTAGAGAATCACCTCCCTAGTTTCATTTTTTGTGGGGGGTGAATAAAGTCTATTTTTCCTTACAAGCACAAGCAAGAAGTAGCCATGGGAGGACTATTTCTGTGAAGCAGACGTTGCCGTTGCCTCTCGTCCATTCTTCTGCCCACTTTTGCCCCATATGGCACTTGCTTTCATTGACCATGTAGCCTTACAGGGGTCTCCCGAATAAAGTCACTTGGCTCCCCTCAGTTCTCTCAGACTCAGGATGTGAGCTGCCTCTGCTGGGCATATTGGGTCCCATTTTACCCTGCAGACATTTGAGCAAAGTCTGTGTGTATGGGGCAAGGAAAGTACATGTATGCACACCACCCCTGTAGCACGCCACCCCTTTAGCTTAAATGGCTTAAAATGGCAAGACTTTCACTAAGTGATTTATCAGAATTATGTCTGAACAATTAAGTAAAAGAATAAGGTTATCCACATGTGTTAGCTTTCTGTTACTGTGACAAAATATTCAAGATAATCAACTTACAAGAAAGGAAAGAGTTTTGCTCGTGGTCTTGGTCTAGTCGGCCTGTGGTTCTGGGTCCCTATTGATGTAGCAGTTTGTAGAGCTGCTGACCTCATGGTGGTTGGGAAGAAAGAAGAGTATGAGTCCCTAATGACCTACTTTTCATCACTAGACTCCACCTCCAAAAGCTCTGTCTACCACTTGATACCATCAAGGACTTTAGGACCAAGCCTTCAATCCATGGGATCTTGGAGGACTTGAGGATTCAGCAGCATTTGGCATTGAGTCACAGAAAAGAGTGTGAGTTAGTAGTATATCGTAACTGCAGTGGAGTTTCTGAAAACTAGCTCAGGAAGTATTGGATTGGATGAAAGTGTGAATTAGTGCTATTTCACAGAGTGCTCCTCATCGGGCTGGTCTCAGTCTAGTCATTGAAATATATAAAAGCTGTGGTAGTTCTGATCTGTGGCTCCATTGCTGCCTAGCTTCCTTACAGTATGGCAGTCATTCCCTGGAGAGCATAAACCTTTCAACTTCTTCCCACTCTGTGAGATGTTTCTGGATGTCCCCATTTATTTGTTCATCTCAAGCCCATGCTACTGGTCCTTGTTTTTATTTGTTATGCATGCTATGAAGTGGGAATAACAATCAGGTTTTGAACTGCCCTGACACAGTTGATGAATTACCATGGGAAAGTACACAGATTTTAACGGGATTCATACCTGATTCAAAAAACAGAATAGTGTTACGTTCTGTCCCTTAGGCTTCTACCTAATCCTTCCCCCCTTGCTAATGTGAACATTTCTGTTTCTCTGGTATGGTACAGATTGAGTCAGAGTGAGAACTCCCGTATACCATCTTTTTTGTTTCTGGGATCTTCTACTTCTGTATGGATCCATTCTTCATTCTTCCTCTATGGCTGTGCAGGATTCTGCATACTGCTGTAGACACTCAGTTTACTGATCTTCCTGACCTCTGTTTAGATGATCCCTACTTTCTTTGTCATTGTGAGTATCAAGCCATTGGGTTCTCTATTCCTTTTTGTATTTATGGGCCATGCAGGAGGTGTATGTACCTTTATAAAAGCTTCTAAGCCATTTACCAAACTGTCTCATCTTATATTTTATATCAGCAAGCTAAGTGAGTTCCAGGTACTCAGTTATGTATGTTGTTGATTTTCTAAGTTAGCGTATTCTCTTGGATATCAAGTAGTATAGCTTTATGGTTATAACATTGCCATTTTCTTCATGAATAGTGTGTAATTACTGGGAAACTATTTATCATATTTTTGGAATGGCTATTCAAGTCTTTTTAGTTTTTTCTTTTGTTTTTGTTGTTTGGTTTTCTGTGTGTCCCAGGCTGGCCTTGGGCTGCTGAGCCTCTGTCTCCCAAGTGGTAGAGTAATGGGTATATATCACTATGCCTGACCTTTATTTGCTAATTAGTAAATTAGAAAATGTCTTCACTGAGAAGCTTAAAATTTAAAAGTATATAAACAAAAATACTCCTGACTATTGGTAGTTTTTTTTGTAAATAATATTTGGCCCCAACTCTGTAATGTTTTCTCCAGTGTGTTCCTTTAGATTTATGTTTCGGCGAGTAGTCAGTCTGTCAGTTGGCCTGTGTGTTCAGGAGCCTCACTTCTTTTGTATGTACTTCTCAAGCTTGAGTTATAAGAGAGCTTTACTTTTCTCATTGACTTGTCTAGGCACTGTGGTTGATGAAGGTCAGTTGTATGTATATGTATATGTGTGTGTGTATATACATACATATATATATGGATCTATATCAAAGGAACCCAAACTATCGTATAAAATGGCCAGTAAGTACATTTTAAAAAAAATATTCTGCATTTTCAGCTACTAGGAAAATGCAAATCAAAACCACATTGAAATTCCATCTTGCCCCAGATGTCATCAGAAAATCAAAAATCAGCAAGTGCTAGGAGGCTGTAGGGAAAACCTTTACTCACTATTGGTGGGATGTAAATTATTGCAGCCACTGTGAAAATTTAAATAAAGATTCTCTAAACCTAAAAATAGAACTAGTATATGACCCAGTCACATTGAAAGTCAGCGCGCGTTGGAGATACCTGCACACCCATATTTATTGGAGCACTCTTAACAATAGACAAATTATAGACTTAACCTAGGTGTCCAACAGATAAATGGGTAAAGAAAATGTGCTGTACCTGCACAATGGAGCTTTGTTTAGTCACAAAGAACAAAAATCACACCAGTTGCAAGAAGTTGGATGCAAATGGAGACCCTCATAACTAACAAAATAAGTCAGAATCACGCAAACACCATTTTCCCACATGCAAAACCCAAAGCCTGTGGAAGTAGAAGGAAACAGTTAGGGAGAAGAGGAATAAGAGGAAAGAATAAATATGGTCAGAGCACATTATGTACACGTTATGAAAATGTTATAATGGAACTGAAGATGTGCAATGGATTATATACTAATAAAGGTTGAATATGCAGGGAGGGTGGCATAGAGCTTTAATCCTAGAATATGGGATGCAGAGATGGGCAGATTTTTTTTTTTTTTAAGTTTGACTAGCTTGGTCTTTATAAGGAATTTCTGGACAGCCAAGGCTACAAAATGGGGCCTTGTCTCAAAACAAACAAAAGCTTTATATGTATATATGACCTAAGTCTGGTATATAGCAGCCCCTATTGGCTAACACATTTGTCATCCTTAAGCTCCCAATGTGATTTGTGCAGTTTTGTGACTTATGGCAATGGACAGTGAGTGCATCAGAGGTGACTGACAGAATCTGTGTGTTGAGGCATGATTATTTTACCTGCTTTCAGATATTGACCCTGCTGAGGTTCCCATAAGTTCCATGATTCCCATGTTAAATGCAATAGTTTTTTGTTTTTTAATGTATTCTATCTGTACATGTGGCTGCATGTCAGAAGAGGGCCTCGAATCCCATTATAAATGATTGTGAGCTACCAGGTGGTTGCTGGGAATTGAACTCAGGACCTCTGGAAGAGCAGTCAGTGCTCTTAACCACTGAGCATCTCTCCAGCCCCAAATGCAATGCTTTTATCTGTGCTGAGATTCAACACTAGCTTCAAGATGTCTTCAGGAAGAACAAAGATACCAACTTCTGTTTTTTTCATATGTAAGAACTCCAATGTGTGTGGACTGCAAAGTAACTTTATTTATGCTACTATTTGGGAAGGTCCAAAAAGTCATGCCTGAAGTGTTTTGTATAAAGCAGATTATGAAATCAAAAGTATTTTAATAGCAAATACAGTACATCCAAAAGCAGACCTGGGTTACACAAGTCCTTTTTACTGACTGGGAAACTTTTTGTATAAAGTTATAGTTTTCTTAAAACAAAATTCAGGATTTTTTTAAAACTTGAATATATTCAGCAGTAAAAGATTTTTTTTTAACTTGAAACCTACAGTATCAATAATGAGTAATAAAGACAGCTAACTATCCTACTAGAGTTAGTTACCCTCTTTTGACTCGTGTTCTGGAGACTCTAGTCCATGGCCAGTCTTTACTTGTGTCCTGTAGAGGATGTTAACCACGTGGGCAGGGTTAAGTGGGTGTTATCTCTTTCGGCATTCTCTGAGTTTTAGACTTCTCCTAGGCATCTTCATGTAAATGGCCAGTGCAGGCTGAGACAGCACACTGGTGCTGGCTTGAAACTTAACTTGGTGCAGGAACAGTTGGAGTGCCCACTTCCAAGGTGGGTTACAGCAGTCAAGAGGCATAGAGTCACGTCCAGTTCACAGCCCATCTTACTTAAAATTAATGTTATTTTTATGCTGAAAGGACAGAAAATATGCTTTTAGAGGATCAAAACAAAAAAGTTTGTACTGTTCTGTACATCGGTTATTTCACTTGTTAACCTGCTCACAGCTCATTGAGCCAGGCTTTAGTATTTATTAATCTTTTATCACACAGAGCATGTGTAATGGGAGGTTTTTCTTCAGCACTCATAGGAGATGAATACCCTTAAAATGAGAGAGCATTATATTAATCTTTGGAATTATTTCTCCTTCTACATGACGACTTTATGAGGAAATACGGAATCTAAGTTGATATTTTTCCATGTGCTTAAAAAAACCAGCATCACTCACTTGGCACAGCTCCTTCGGAGCCTGTGTTTGGACTTGCATGGTCCTGCTTTGCTCTCACCCATTTCTGCTCTCTTGAGCAGTTTTCTGGCAAGAGCAGAAGGAGAACTGCCTGGGAGAAGTGGTTGAGATAGGTCTTCCTCTGGCTGTCTTGCCTGCAGTGCTCTGGCAGGGTTGGGTAGGGGGATGGACAGTGATGGTGTGACCCATGCTTCATTCACACCTTCTGTATTTAGAACAAGCCCAGAAATAAACCCCAGCTCTAACTGGTCTAGTAGGCATGATATTGCTGTGAATGTATTGGTTCAAAAACATGCTCCACATCTGAGTCCAGAAGGCTGACTTCAGCACGGCCCCCAGGAAGGATAGTGTGTGTCTGTCCATTCGTGGTGATGCCTAAGGGAAGTCCACTTGACTGGTGATGACTGACTGTTGGAAATGAGACTTCTCTGAGGCCACCGAGAAGCCCACTTGACAGAGTTACTTTCCAGCTCCTTCCCTGTGTGTGTTCCGAAGGGCGGATGTCCCTCCTGTGTAGTAGGAAAGAGGGAGAGTATTGCTCACTGTCTCTGTGCCTGTTACTTTTCCAGCCTCCTTTCCTCAGGGGTTGCGACCTTAGGGCCATCCTGACCTGAACCTCAGCCGCTGTTTGTCTCCCAGAGTTTTCCTTCCTATGACCTTGTGCCTCTCTTCCAGTTAGCATTCCCATGAACCCTGATTCCTGTTCCAATCTTTGCTACAGTTTCCAACATGGCGCCTTACTGGTACCTTAGCTTAAGGGATCTCTCCATTGACATTGCCAGGACCCTGCTTGTAGAAGTGCTGGCCCCACTCCTCACACCCCTTTCAGTGTTCTTGTTTGCTTCTGCATCTGAGACCCAGCGGGTTCTACTGTACCTGAACCTCGTAGGTGTACAATCATGCTCCCCCTGATTTCACACTGAGGTCTGTTCTCCTCTTTGTGGCCTTTTTATGCTGAATAGTGTTTGATGCAGTCTCTTTCTCTTACCCACCCCACCCATACCTGGTCCCTCTGGCCTTTTCCAAAGCTCATGACTCTTGCCAGGCCTTTTTACTCATTTCTGATCTCCCCAATCGGGCCCCAGGCGGGCCTCCTATGTAACTGGTTCCAAACTCACAAAGTTACCCCAGCCTATGTCTGTGGCTTGCTATTGTGACCGAACCTTTCTAGGTTCTCCTCTCTCATCTTGGAAATCAAATCTGGTCAAACTGCACATACCAGCAGTTCTCATATCCAACTGCTTTGGTCTCCAGTGTATCTCCGTCTCCCCTCCCCAGGGGAGCGGCCCTGGTTGTGCTCTGTATATTCTCTTAGACCATTTTTTTTTAAGATTTGTTTATTTATATATGTGCATCATCTTCCATCTGTATGTATATATGTTTGTGGGCCAGAAGAGCACACCAGATCTCATTACAGATGGTTGTGAGCCACCACGTGGGTGCTGGGATTTGAACTCAGGACTCAGGAAGAGCAGCTAGTGCTCTTAACCTCTGAGCCATCTCTCCAGCCCCTGTGCAGTTCTTTGGTGTATTCAGCATGATGCTTGTTAAAACCTCCTATAGCTTCATGCTTTTATGAAGTCTTCACCCACGTTACCTGTAGGCCCTGCCCTGTGCTTGAAGCATTTCCAGGGAGACAAGAAGAGTGCTCTTTGCAAGCTAAGCCACACAGCATAGCCTCGTGAAACTCTCTGAACATTGACCTCTCCTGTGTCCATCCATCCCCATGTCGTCCCCACATCCCAGCTCTGACCTTGGGCTTCCCATGTCTTTTATTCTTTCCCATTTACCTGTTCTACTTCTGGGCCCTAGCTTCTTCTCGAACCTGAAGAAGCCCTTCCCTGTCCCTCCCCTTTCCCCATGTAGAGTAGTTCATGCCTTTCCTGAATGTTCTGAGCTGCAAGCCTCATCCCTTCCTGTTTAGTTTCTGGAGAAGCAGATATTACACCAGTAGGTTTTCTGGTCCAGCTACACCGCTTGAAAGCTGTGGGACCTCTCTGCCCTTCAGTCTCTCCCCTTCAGGCTGTGGGCTTGCAGAGATGACTGATGGCATGGCCCTGTGTGACACACAGAGTGGTCAGTGATACTGTGGTGATCCTGAGGACCATGTCACTTTCAGGCTTCCATGTGTTTGTCAGGTCAGATCAAAGCCCCTTATGTTTATACCTCCAGTGCCTATGTCTCCTAAAGACAGTAATATTCAGTTCACTGGAGAAAAGATGATGACATCACAGATGCCACCTAGGACCTAATGCCTGAGAAACTGTTGTATCCTGTGAGCTCATTACTATTTGGTCAGTGAGATCAGACACCTTGTACAAAGAAGGTCTAATCTACTGCTTCTGACAGCAGTGACCCTGCTTGATCCCTCCGAGGTTCCATCCCTGAAGCTGCTGGGAGTGGTGGGTCTTTTTGTCCTGCTCTGCAGTGCTTGACCACTGAGAACAGAAGGGGAACTGGAGTAGGCTTGTAAGACTTTCCCCCAGGCTTACGATTTTTCCTGCTTGCTGCTGTTGTTGCTTGGATTTGTAGGTTCTTTCCTAGTTGTAGGGAATTTTTTAAGCTGGTTTTAATGAAAAGATCTCAGAAAGCCACAGGGAAATCCTGTGTGTCCTCAAATTAAACACAGCGTCCCTTCTTAACTTCACTTTTGGTCTGTGTTACTGAGCTGACCTGTGCAATTACATTTAAAGAATTTAGTATCACCAGTTGGTGGAGCACACACTTAGTCCCAGCAGAAGCAGGTGGATCTCAGTGAGTTCAAGGCCCTCCTGGTCTACAGAGTGAGTTGTAGGACAGCCAGGACCATTACACAGAGAAACCCTGTCTCGAAAAACAAACAAACAAAAAAAGAATTTAGTATCAAAAATACTGTTTTGATGTTTGCACCATTGACTTGTGCCAGTTAGAAGCCACCTTGCAGACATTCAGTTTTAAAGAGCATATCTGTATTATGTGTGATGAGATGCTTTCCAAATGCACAAATGTCCAGGTCTGCGGAAGTGGTTCAGTGAATAAAGTGCTTGTCAAGCAAGCGTGGGCTTCTGAGTTCAGATCCCCAGCTCCCACAGTGGCAGGGGGCACGTGTCTGTAACTGCACACTGGTGTGGGGTCACTGGGTGGCTGCAAAGACAAGAGGATCCCCAGAATGCACTGGCCAGCTGCTCCATTTGAAATGGCCAGCTCCAGGTTCAGTGAAGAAACCCTGCCTCAAAAAATTAGGTGGATAGGGGCTGGAGATAAGAAGGCTCAGTGGTTAAGAACACTTACTCATCTTCCAGAGGACCCAGGTTCAATTCCTAGCAGTCAACATCGCAGCTCACAGCAACTCTAATTCCAAGGAACTGAACACTAATAACAAAAACACCAATGCACATAAAATTTATATGCATGCATACGTGGTAGATTAATAGAGGAAAATACTTAATGTTGACCTCTGGCTTGCATGTACGCATTGCATGTGTGAGCACCCCCCAATGCATATTCTATTTCTATCTGTAAAATATATATATATATATAATTTACTCTTGACCACCCTGACAAGTATGTTAGACACATTTACTTAGACTGACATTGTGTTTCATTAAATGGAAAAGGACAATTAGGGTCCATTTATTTGTTCTTTAATTCAGTGGAAGCACATGGAGCAAATGCATAGTAGTTGGGCAGTTGTTTAGAACTTACTTTTTAAGTCAAACATTCCAAGTGGTGGCCAGTTCTGTTCTGTATCTCACTGAGATAGAACACCTATTTTAGAGATGCAAATTAAGACTTTTGCTACTGACCTGCTGGGGTTTGATTTTTAGTTGCTCTGATTAACAAACAGAAGTGAAAGTGCCATCTTGGACACATGAAGCTGATTTAAAAGGTGAACTGTACTTGCTCAGGGAGTTTGTGGCTGGCAGTGATGCTGAAGATCCAGAAGACAACTGGAAGTGTGGAACACCACCTCTCTCCCAGTGCACACTCACATGAGTGCACTCTCACACACACTTTTTTGTGGGGAGAGAGGGTCAGGAAATAAGGGCAGTTTTCCTCACTTCATGGAGAATCAAGGAGAACGAAGATGTGTTGGCCATCGCTCCTGGTCCCTGGCTCCCAGGATAGTAGCAGGACCTTTCTTACCTCCCACGGTGCCCAGCTGTCTCCTGCCCAATGTGTGCTTGAAACTGCCAGTGCTCTCTCTAGAGAGCTCCTCACCCTGGGATAATACCCTCAGTTCTGCCCCTCCTGTCCCCTAAATGGTGTCTGTCCTTCTCCAGTTTTCTCTAAGCCTTCAGTGCTCAGGAGAGGGAACTTGGCCTCCTAAGCCTACTTACAGGAGTCCTCACATCTGTGTGGACAGCTTCCCCAACACTCATGAAATAGAGCCCTCTTTTCCTGTGCTTTGTCGTTCTTTCTGCTCTCTGGACTTGGCTTGCCCCAGCAGAGCCACCATGCTGCGCGTAGACAGGTGTGAGTGCTTCCTCACATAGCCACAGTCCTGCTTTTTTGCCAGGTTTCCACTTTCAACGTCCTTCTTTCCCTGTGCTTAGAGTATCCCCAGTTTGGCCCTCTCTCCGCCCCTCAAGTTAAGGCCTGATCAGCTTCTCTCCCCAACCTCTCAGCCTTGAACTGCAGCCACTGCCTACTCTACCAACTCTAAATTACTCACAGAAAACAACACCTCTAAAAAGTTTCATATTACATAGCATACCGCCTTCTTTCTGCAGACTTCTCTGTGAGAACATGATGTGTGTATCCCTTTAACACCAAGCCTCATCCGTAAGGAATCTCCAGTCTTCTTCCAGCTCAGCAACTCTATTAAAGGGACCTTGTATGCATCAGGGCATGTGGTGTTTGACTTTATTCTGCTGAACCTCCTCGGGGCCCATCCTTGTAATCTTGAAAGGATTTTTTCCTTTTTTAAAGCTGAGTAATATTCCATCGTACATAACACATTTTTACTATCTGATCACCCATTGATGGACAGCCAGGAAGCCTCTAGTTTTGGGGGCTGTCGTGAGTAGTTCTACTGTAGGTTGTGTTGTATTTCCTGTCTTAAGTTACTTAGAACCTAGGATTTCCTGATCCTCAGCTCCTGCTATGCCTATGTTTCCATGGATTCTTGACTTCCTCTTCTGCCTGCTTATTGTTTTTCCCACATGACTTTTGGAATAATACCTGAGTACAGAAACTTGCACTTACACCAGAGAACTACACACACATAAAAAAGGCAGAAAACGAACATTAGCCAGGCCTCAAACTCCACCTACTCTGTAAGCTGAGACAGAAGGAAGCAAGGTCAAGGCCTACCTGAACTACAATATGAATTCATGTCCATCTTAGATGACTTACTGAATTCCCGTCTCACTATAAAAAGTGAAGGAGATTAACAGCCCTGTGCCAGCACGACAACCGGAATTTGGGTCTCCATTAACCACATAACAGCTTCCCATTGTGGCATGTGCCTGTAACCTCAGGTGACAGTGGGGACAGGCAGAGGACTTAATGAAACAGCAAACTCCAGATTCAGTGAGAAACTTGTATCAAAAAATCAAGGTGGAGAGCAATAGGGAACATAGCTGTAAGTTATGTTACCTACATATGTGCACACACACACATACATGTTGCTGCATATGATGAATACATTACACACAGACCAAAAAAAACAAAGAGAAAGAAAACTGTTGTCTGCTGCTATGCCAGTGAACGTCATTGTTCAGTAGAACAGTACGGTTTCTTGCTCTTAGAATCACGTGGCTGGCAGGGAGCTGAGAACTCGGCCAGCCTCGAGAGCAGAAGATCAGAGTCCCAAGTGTGACTTCCACCGTGTGCACATGGCATCTGTACCACCACTTCGTCAGAACAGCACACGTGCAGGCTGGGGCCAACTGTGATGTCCGCTCTCAAGATTCTCCTCCCAGAACTGTGCCATAGGATAGCTGAGAGGTGGGCTCACCTGCCGTCACCTCTCTGTGCTCAACCACTGTTTGCTGAAGGCATGCAAGAGTCAAGTTAAAGGAACCCCTTAGCAACAGAGGAACTACCTGAAACTAGTTACAGTCTGCATTTTGAAATTTAACTGGTATAGTAACAATTTATCAGTCTTAAAATTATAATATTGTTATGAAAGGTTTGACAGTGACAAAAAACTAGTCAGCTATGGGGAAAAAATATACCTAGGCAATAGCACTACACAGAGGCAACCACACAGGCATTTTTATTTGTATTCTTTTAGTCTTTTTACTGTTAATCTTTATGTGTTGTATATTGAGGTCCTAAAGATATATAAGCAACATAATTTTTATAGAGCTGAGAAATATTTCTACGATAACCATTAACGAAAATCTGTATGGAGTTAATTTTGCTGGATGTTATGAAGTTGCCAAAATACTGTGTTTCTGGTTCTCTTCAATCCCCAGCCTAGTGGTGTTACAAAGCACAGCAAAGGTTTTATTCCAGTGCCTTGTTAGTCTCACTGGGGAAGATGAGGAGACTGAGTCCCACAGGGCAGGAGGAGCTGGGCAGAGGGCTTCCCTTCCCCACGCTACCCTGTCCCTTCCCCATGAGTCCCTGCCCTGGCCCTGCCCCCCTCCCAGCCAGTACAGACTGGCGGAACCAGAGGGTAGGAACTGTAAGAATCAATGGCACGAAGCCACTGCCTGGTAACCAGGACCTCGGGTGTACAGAGTCAGACCTACACCTTAGCGGACTTAGTTATCTGTGGGGAACTGTGGCAGATAAGAAGTAGAACATGGTGACAGTGCCTAACCTAGGGAAGTCAGACATCTTAGCTCTGATTTCAGCTGTCTGCCGACTCTCTGTGTAACAGAGAAGTCTTTAACTTCTCTAATTTCTCGACATACAGAAGAAGAGAGAGCTGTGCGCGCCCAGCTTCATTCTAAAGTTGGAGTTGGGGGGGGGGGCAGAGGCAGGCTCACCGTGAACTGCTGCGGTCTAATTCTGGGTCTAATCAGTGGGTGTGAGACCAAGCCTTGTAAGATGAGGCTGGATGTTGCTTACCAGTCTGCCTTAGGAGAGATTTTTGCTTGCCTACCCTAGCTGCTCTTAATCTGTCCTAAACATCCCCCTTTGAAAGATTTCTCCCCTAACCATCTCTTTCCTTGTGTGGATAAGCAAGCACCCTGGATGGTTGAACCTAGTGACAGGAAATCCGGGCTGATCATCTTGTCGCTCTCCCACCCTGCCTCTCGCCCAGAGCTATGGTGTATCTAAAAGGCTGAGGGAAAATATAACAGGACATAATAAAGTGATGAAGGAATGGCTAGGAGCAAACGACTGCTCTTCAGCCATGGTAACTGTCGGTACTAATAAGTGATGGCTTACGAGTGTATTAGTAGCACGAACAGCAGCTGGCCAGATCGTTTCTATTTTAAATGCTTTCCTTAACATATTCTGGTTTAGAAAAGTAACACAAGAATATAACTCAGGTACTTTCTATAATGATCAATGTTTTTGGTTTTGGAGTGATATGGTCTGATATTGGGTACGAATCACATAATTCACAAGGACGATTCACATACTATTTAATAATTCCTTTTTTTTTATAAACTCAGGTATTGTAGTGAAAAATGTTAACCACTTTATAACATTTGTTTCCTTTAAACTGTATTTGCTATTATACTGTGCAGTGCATTTTTGAATCTGAACATAGGTAAATCTGAACAGGACTATAGAGCACTATTGAAGAGAAAACACATATGTTTATAAGGAATTATAGTTTGTGTTGTAGTTGATGACATTCTGTATTCTATGGTCTCCAAATAATACTGAAAACTAGTCTTGTACATGCCTCCAGTGGACATTGTCTTCAAAGAAACAGTCCCTTTGATAATTAAGCTTCTCTGACCCTGCTCACGTGTTTTGTTTTTGTTTTTGTGGTTCTTTTTGTTTAGTTTTGTTTCGTTTTTTGTTTTAGAGACTTGTTTTCAAAGCTTCCGAACAAATCCTTATTTCACAGAGGCCAGAGTCCTTCCAGGGCTCCGTATATCCCAAGGAAACTATTTATAAATAAATGCCTGTTAAATTTTTTTCTCTGTGCTAATCTACTGCCTAATTGTCTTTGCTGTGGTCATGTGACTCCTCCCGCCCATAACATTTGCACTTAAAATTCTCACTTTCTGATTGAGCCATGGAGATTACATAAAGTAAATCAGCCCAGATACCTTGGAGCAGAAATTTTCTGAGGAAAATGCTGTTTTCTTGTTCTGTTTTGATTCTGAGTCCTGAAAGTGTGATTCCCTAGCCAAGAGGCTGTTAGGTTTGGGTTTTTGTGTTTTTGGTGTTTTTTTTTTTTTTTTTTTCTATCCCTTCCCTTTGAGATTGAATCAGACTTTGCTTTCATTATAAAAAGTAACATGCCAACCAGATAGGCTGTGGGGGTGGTTCCTCTGGAGGAAATCAAAACGGTTCTGATTACCAAGTGAGCCACCCACTTCTTCATGATCCAAACGAAGAGCCCTGCAGCTCGCTCTCTCTCGGAAGGTAACGATTTCATGTTTCCAAAGTGTGCTTGGCCATGTAACCTCGGCTGATCTTCATTTCTTGCTGGCAACAGGATTACACTTGTTCTGTTGAGGTTCTTAAATCTGTCGCATTTCCTCAGAGGAGACTTGAAGTTGGTGTGGCATAACAACTTGGTTTTGGGGAGCTATCGTTCTTCAGCCTGGCTTACTTACGTTATTAACGGGTGTTACTCTGTTTACCCCTCTCTCTCTGAGAAACAGTGCCACTCACTGCTCTGGTACGTATTCTGTGTTCTCGTGGTGTCTGTGACTGCAGTTTAAGGGCTTGATGCTTTATCGTGATTTCAGCAAAGGAACCAAGATAGTTTTCAGCTGGCATCACCTAAGTTAAATGTGAGCTTTTAATTACTCTGTAGAATGGCGCGTATATTAATGATTTAGGATTTAATTTTATTTCAAGAGGGTGAGATACAGGCGATGTTCTCACAGTTACAATATGATTTTAGTTACAACTCTTCTTTGCTTTAACATGTTCGCATTAATCACGGAAGGCAAAAGAAAAATGTATCAGACTTAGAAGTGGCAGTTCTTCACTTAGGCAACACAGCACCAGAAGTGTGTTCTGTGGATTACCAGACAGCAGCACAGTGCTCCATGAAATACTTGAAAAGTTGTGGGGTGCTATGTGAGGAAAGGTATGAGGTTGGACCCTCAGTGACGCTCTGGCAGGAATGCTCGCCAATATGGCGGAGGTAAATGAAGAAGCCAGTTTCTTCGGTGGATAGAAAATGGGTAGAAGTGTGTTTAGATGTTAGGATTTACAATCTGATATACCATGCCTTTGCTTTACTGTAAGAATGACCAGAGAACTGAGCTAGGAATTTTATGATGATCCCGTGTGATCATTGTGGCTAATGCTACCGTCCTGGCTTGCTGTGGTGTTTGTTCACCCGTGGGCTGTTCGAGGCAGTTGGAGCAGCATGTGCAGCCAACAGCAGCAAAGGTGCTAATGCATGGCCAGTGATGTCAGGAGTTACGAGACCTCGGTTTCAAAACACTGCAGTAAACAAGGTCAAAGTGTCCCCTTTTGCTGGAAAGGAGGTTTGTTTTTACGAGCTGGACAGAGCATGGATGAAGTAATTTTCCAAACAAACGTCACATTTATATGTATGCCTTTTTTTTCTTTCTGGATTAGAAAGAAACAAACAATCCAGATGAGATTTGTTTCTGGTTATATTATAAAGATTACTCTCTTTTTCCTATTTTTTAAATGAAGGAAATAATCTAGAATTTTTTGTTTGCTTTTAAAAATATTTCTGTTAATTCTTTGAGAATTTTATAATTCATATAATATTTTTGTTATATTTACTTTCTCGTTTTCCCAATAACATCTTCCAGTTCGATCTCCCATCCCTCTACACATGCCCAACTTCATGTCTTCTGATCTAGGAATTTTAAATAAATATATGGTAGATTACAATCATGGTAGGTTACAGCCAGTATCCACGTGGTTCTTTTAGCCTTCCTTTCATCTTTGATTTTTCACCTAGACAGATGTCCAAGCTAAAGAAAGGCAATGGTGCAGGATACTGGTGATTGCATGGCTCTTGTCTTAAGGCACTTTACAGCCCTGAACCTGAGAATGCCTCAGTGTGCGAGGGAATGCCGGAGGGCGGCTCATAGGCACAGTTATGCTGGCCTTGGGGTACTGGAGGTAACAATGGGTGTCTTTCCGGGGATGTGTGTGTGTGTGTGTGTGTGAGAGAGAGAGAGAGAGAGAGGGGGGAGAGAGAGGAGAGAGAGAGAGGAGAGAGCAGGGAGCCACGTGGCATTCAGAGGTCATCTCAGTCTGCTCTGGGGATTCCTTGTTCTCAAAAGTGTCTTCTGTAGCCCTGAAATGACCTGTGAACTTGAGGCTTCGATAGAAGCGCAGGCGCTTTGGTGTTCACAGCAGACCTGGGTGTGTTACTTCACATACAGCTTTTAAAGTGAAACCAGGGCCTTGAGGAAGTAATTGCCAGCAGCCCGGTACACAATCTACTTGCAGCTGGAAAGTAAGTTGTATTATTTTGGTTTTTTGGTCATTCTTCATTTTTTTCTTGTTTAACACTGTTAGATGCTCAATACCTGACAAATGTCAAGTTTCTCCCTTTGTTTGGAAGGTGGGGTATGTAGTTTGTTGGGTCTAATTGCTTTAATTATTTGTTTCCCATATCTGGAAACGGCTTGCTTAGAGACCAAGGAGTATTATCAAGAATTAAACAGGCTCAGTTGGTCAGTCCTCGCCCCTTGGCTCTTCCCTCTCCTTAAGTGACAGTGACAGACAAGCTTCTTACATGCTGTAGCTGGGAGCTCCTTTGGCAAAGCAGCCCAGTTGATGGCCTGGTTCCTGCTGAAAGCACAAAAGGTGTGTGTTCTTGGCAGGTGTATAGGCAGAGAGCCTTTGCCCCGAGTGGGAACTGCAGAAACCGGTGAGGAGTGTGCAACATGCAGGAGGAAATAATTTAAAATCTGTGAGGGAATGGAAAGATACCAAGGGACACAAAATACCTAATGATGTTTAAAAAGTTAAAATTTGGGATATAGTGGATGGAGATCTAGTTTCAAGAGAAGTGACTTATCCTGTTAGGAGGTCTTCTGTCTTGTAGATTTGGGGATACAAAAAGGTGTCATCACCTGGATAAGAGTCCATGACAGCAGCTTCAATCTACTGTGAACCTGTATCCTTGATCCTAAACTGTATCTTTGATCCTAATGGGTTTTTGCGTTGGGTCTGCCTCTAGAGGTGGCTTGGTTCAATTTTAATACAGTTCTGTGGCTTTGACATTGGAAATAAAACACAGAACAGCAGAGTGGTTTGTGATTTGTGATTAAGTTCTTTTGTTTTTTTACGAAAGGCACTGCTGTTGCTGTAGAATGTTCTTGACTGTTTCTCTACCTGAATAACACTTTGAGGGGGGAGAGAGGCAGCCTGGCTGTACTGCAGGACTGGGAAGCAGAAGACCGGTGTCCTGCATCGGTCTGTTCTCGGCCTGTGGCAGGAATAAAGTTAGAGCACCTGCGTCATAGAATTTGATTTTTACCTCAGAGTTGTGAAGCTGTGACTGAGTGTGGCTGGCGTCCTGCTCAAACAGTTTACACACACACACACACACACACCCCACCCCACCCCCCGAAAATCTGAGCATTACTCATTAAGCAAACATTAAGTTTCTTCCTTATGATAGTGACATGATAGAAATTACGATTTTATTCAGTTTAATTTACAGAGCTTCACTTGTAAATTAAAGATGGAGACTAGGAGAGCATTCCCAGCGAAACTTTCCTTGTTAAGGATGGTGCCAAACATGCCTGCCTTTGCCTGGTGAGTCCCCTTCCTAATTAAAGGGGAGGGTGGCTGCCATCTGTCCTCTTTTATTCAAGGCATAGGGGCTGGAGTGGAAGGAAGCAAACTCCCCTTTTATTTTTCTCCCAATCTTTTTTTTTTTTTCTTATAGTCAGCTTTCTTTCTAGTCAGTGACCCAGAAGGTCATTGACGAAATGTCTGTTTCAGTATGAATAGTACTATAAGTATGCCTGGTACTTACAAAACAAAGTTCATAGCAGTACATTTATCCATCCATTTAGAAATTCATTTAAATCATGTCTCAGAATATTTCAGTCTCCAAATGGCTATCTCTGTCCCTCCGGATCTTGAAGTTACTCCTGGTAGGAAAAGCGGGGAGTTTTATTTTTATTGATTTTATTTTTTATGAAAATAGTTTTTATTTCACTGGCCATAATCAAAACATGGCACCAGGGACAGGGGATGTGTCCTTGGGTTCACCTGTTAGTTACAGAGCATGTACATTATCTGGGGAAGAGAACATGGACAAGCATGTTAGCAGAAGTTCTGTTGTTTAGTGGTCTGGCCTGGTTGATCACTGGAGTAGTTCACATTGTTTATCGTCTAGGTGAGCAACAAGCTTGTTAGCCCTTCTTCTCTCAAGAAAACATGCTCCAAGAGAATCCAGTTAGTTTAAAGGCATGGTTTGATTGTTTTTAAGATATGAATTACTCTCAACAAAATGATTTCTCTTTGTTGCCTCAGTTTCCCTCTAGGTCAGAGAAAGAAGTGTGTTTGGCTTTAAGCATTTGAGAGACTATAAAATATAGTTGCTTTTCATACAAACTTTATTGGAAATGAGAAATTCTAAATTCTTTAGTTGGTTTTACTTTAGTTTTTTTTTTTTTTTTTTAATATACTTTGGCCAAATGCTATAATGGCCATATTAAACAAACCAGGACTGGTTCAAGCTTCACAACCAGTGCCAGGATTCATACTGTCCGTGTGACATGGAAATGTGGTATTTCTTAGCCCTCTGATAGTGCAGGTAGGAAGGTCAGATGTGGGAGTCACCCCCTGTAGTCGCATTCACAGCTCTCTTCAGAATTCTCCCAGACCTGTAATGAGGGTTCTTGGAAGCATTGGACGTGCTTCTGCTGTGACATCTGCTGATGAGGAATATAGGCCTCTAAGTTCATGTGTGGATCTGCTGGAAGCACAGGTCCTCCAGTGCAGGGCGGAGGAGTGGGAGCACCCAGTCTTTGTCACTTCATGGTGCTTTTTCTCCTGTGCTTCATCTGCCTTTGTTCCCTTGTTTCATGGGTAAGAACTTTAGATGTTAAATTACGTATTGAATTAGCCTTGTACAGTGTGATTAAAATTCATTTTACCCTTTGATATACATTTCAAGAGGACTAAAATTAAGTATTCTGTAAAGTGGGATTATGCGGTAATGTGGTTAGTGTGTATGCATATATGTGGGTATAGAATATATGCTTGCTCCTGTGTGGATAGGTGTGCATGTGCAGGCCAGAGGTATGCATGTGTTTGCTATCTCCTTGTTTGCTCTCCACCTGGTGACATTAATTCTAAAACTAGAATTTGCCAGTTCTATTTGTCTAGGTAGCTACTTACTCTGGGGGTCCTGTCACCACCTCCTGAGTGCTAGGTAGGTTACCATTCCTGCTGCTCCCTCCTTTTACAAGTGTGCTGGACATCCTTAGGTGGCATGATCTTTACCCAATGAGCCATCCCTTCAGCCCCAAGTGATTAGTATTAAAACTCATATAGCAAGAGGTACATAGACAAGTTAATGTGAGCCGGGAAGAATTTACTAATGGGATGCCGACTCCCTGCAGCACGTTACTGCCTGCCTACCATTATAGTAAGAACCTTTGGAGTTTTTTTCCCCTGTCTTCGGAGCAGTAAGGAGCTGTTTTTGCTAGCACTGATGAATGAGGTGGTCATCTGACTCCAAAGCCGTGTCTGTATTTCTTGCAGTCAACACACAGTGGGCCACCGCTTCATCCCTAGAGTTAGTGTCATGCTCTGAAGTAAGCAGCAGGCATTCCAGGAGGAACCTGTGGAGTGGATAAATGACACGGTGAGGTAACACTACTGAGTGGCAAGTACTGTAACTGAGGAACATGTTACTAGAACCCAGGTCAGATTCAGATAAAATATTATGGTAGAACCTGGGGGAAAATGAAAATTGTGTGTGTAATTTAGAGTTGGTTATGTAATCAGATTTTAGCAATGAAAGCTTTGTACTACCTCTTCTTACTTTAAGGCTTCTGGACAGACTTAATTTCTGATCTACCATTGCTAATCAGTTTAATTGTTTTCATTCAATAAGAAATTTTCTTTTACCTGTTAAATTGTTGGTATATAAAAGGCAAGATCTAAAAAGGTTCTGAGCTTCTTGGAATAACTATTTTCTCTAAGAAGACACAGAATAATTATTTTTTTACGTGTTAGACTTGGAAGGGCCAGCCTGGTCTACATAGTGACAGACAGGGCTATGTGGAAAGACCTTTTCACAATATATAAGTAAATAAAATAGAACTGAGAGAACATAGCCAGACATGGTGATGTACGCCTTTAATCTCAGCACTTGGGAGGCAGAAGCAGGCAGATCTGAGTTTAAAACTACACAGTGTTTTGTGGTGAGACCCCATCTCAAATAAGTAAATTAGTAGATAAAATGTGAGAGAACATAAAAGCATAATCGGTCATTTTACTATTGAGAGGTGCTATCTAGCTAACTCATGGGAGACGGTAGACTGGACTGTAGTTTGCCTCTCTCTGAGTACATGGAGAGGAGACTGCTTTGTGACCTCTTCTTATTATATTCTGGAGGGACAAAATTTCTGTGAAGTAGCTGATGGTTGATGTGTCTTCCAGATTTCGTCTATCGCTCAGTTCCAGGTTGTGACCAGGGCAGAGTCAGTGACTGGATGTAGAAGGCTGCCACTCCTTGCAGAGACCTTGCATGTGTAGGGCTTTGAGTGCATGACTGGGTGCCAGGGCCTGAAGCCAAGATTGTGTGCACAGATAAGGTAGAGAAAATGGTAGGAAAAGTGGAGGTGAATATACTAGCCACATGGCAACTTAGAAGCATGAAAGACCAGTCAGTGCAGAGGGATCAAGAAATACTTCCCAGAGGTGGGAAGAGAGCATAAGGGGACAGGACGGTAGCATGGGGAGGGGTGGAGACAGAATAGTGAAATAAATATCTTGACAGACAAAACCATTTGGGGGCTAGGGAGAAACCAGAGGCTAGGGAAATGTTCTGGAATCCACAAGGATGACCCCAGCTAACAATCCTAGCACTAGCAGAGAGAGTACCTGAACTGGCCTTCCCCTGTAATCGAACTGATGAACATCCTAATTGTCATCATAGAACCTTCATCCAGAATCTGATAGAAACAGATACAGAGGTCCACAGCTCAGCTCTTGGTCTTGGACTCCAGTCAAAGAAAGGAAGGAGAGATTATATGAGCAAAGAAAGGGGTTGAGATCATGATAGGAAACCCTCAGAGACAGCTGACCTGAGCTACTGGGAGCTCACTGACTTGGGACTGACAGCTGGGGAACCTGCATGGGACCAAACTAGGCCCTCTGAATGTGGATCACAGAGTGTGGCTTGGGCAGTTGGGGGCCCTCTAGCAGTGGGACCAGGATTTAGCCCTAGTACATAAACTGGTTTTTTGGAACCCATGTTTGAAAACAAAAGCAAACTTTTAAATAAAAAAAAAATGTCGAAAAGTGCTTCCTGGAATAAAGGAAGTTGTCAACTCAGTGTAGAGAAAAAGGTGATATTGGACATGAGATCTTAAAAAGAAAGAGTGGTCATTCACTGTCTCACAACAGTGAACACCAGGGTGACTAGGAGACCATCAAAGGAGCAGAGGTCCCACAAATGCCTACTCAGGGAGGACCCCACTTGCTGTGTGATTAAACACATTAGTTTTACTACTAGGTCCCAAGGGTGCAAGAGAATGATTTGGATAAAGCCTTATGCAGGAACATGTGAGAGGGTGTGGCCTGGACAGTAAATCAGCCAGCAATGAGAATTATGTTGAGATTGTCCCGGAAGGAGGTGAGAAAGGCCGGAGAAATAAGTAGAAGTTCCGCAGTGGGAAAAACTGGACAGAGTCCAGAGGCAAGGTTTGGAAACTGCTTGGGATCCATGATGATAGCTAGGTGGAGAAAGGTTATTCGTAGTAGGTGGTAGAGGAGCTGAGGCACCAGGAGAAGAAGCCAGAAGTAAAGGCAGGTCAGCTGATGAGTGAGCTTGGTCACTGGAGGCTGAGGGACACAGAGGAAGAGGCTTTCTGGGGACAGGAGTTAGGAAGCCTGAAGGCTGAGGTGGAGGGGGCTCTTCATGTGCAAGTGGAAGCCATGGTTATAGAGAAGGATCAGTCGGTCACTAGCTATCGAGGGACATGGGGACTCTGGCATGCCCGCCCGGCAAATGTACTTTTCAGGGACTGTAGCATCTAGAGAGGAGAGGAAAGTATGGTGTCAGAGCCAGGGGAAGGTCAGTAGACATGGGACTCAAGCTCTGAGGAGGGTTCAGGATGGGGGCTGAGGAAGAGCCTTCGAGAAGAGAGAACAGGGCAGTTTGCATCCCAGGAGGCAATAGAGAGTCCAGCAGATGGAGGAGGCAATAGCAGGGCTTTGACACCGGGCGAGGACATGGGGGCCGGTTACCAGGTGAAGGGGGTGAGGGACATGGAGAGTGAAGCATGGCCCCCACAGGAGATTCTGTGCTAAAAGAATGAGCAGAGGGGACCATGGAGGTTGGCAGACTATGAGTCCATGGTAGCCTAACAGTCTTGGCTTGTTGGGTTTCTCTGACCGCCCTCTGTTAATAGAATCCTTTTATGTTCCTGAGCTCATTGTTTACTCTCTGTGTCTCCCTTTGTGAAATGAACAGCTTCCTCATAGGGCTGTTCTAAAAATTCAATGAATTACAGTGTTGCTCCTTACATGGTAACCCTTATACAATAGGTATGAGTATGTGTGCATGTGCACATAGGCATAAAATCAATTGTCATGTCACATTTTAGGTACATTTCTCCTTAGGCTGCAGATCATTCTACAGTGCAGGTTGTAACAGCTTCATCCTATACACAGAGGGATGCTGGTGTTGACTAACTCTAGCACAGGTGATTAACTATCTAATCTGTACTGAGACACCAATTCCCTTGGCTGTCCTGAAGTCAGGAGTTCTCTCACAGGACCTCTGTGCATCCTTGGTGTGTGACAGGAAGAAGTGTGGACTAGAAGCCTTTAACTGCAGAAAGCCTGGAACAGCTCTACAAGCCAGGGAAAGAAAGCCCTTCATTTTCAGGACCTCTGTTTTTCTTAGAGACAGCTTGGCACTCAGATCATTGTGTTTGGGTGCTAGGACTTGGGATGCCCACCTTGGGGATTTTGGATGCATCCTTCTGACTCATATCTGCCTAGATCAGCTATTCTAGATGTACTTTGAAGCTTTTCTATAGACTTGGCATTTACCTCCAAGGGAACATGGCTTCATTGGCATCTCTAGCCTGTCCTGTGTTTTTAACAAAAAGTGAAGTCATTGTGTAGCCTTAGCAGAGAACCCTCTGAGTCACCCTCCTTTGAAAAAGGACAGTGATGGCTAATTTGAATAGGGCATGTAACCCAGATATCCCTTTTGAGTTAAAGTCAATGGGAATTTTGGCCGAACCATCCCCAGGGTTCATGGCCCAATCAATTGAAAACCTTAAGAGCTGGTGGATAGTGGTGCACACCTTCAATCCCAGCACTCCAGAGGCAGAAACAAGCAGATACCTCTGAGTTTCAGCCTGGTCAACAGAGTAAGTTCTAGGACAGCCAAGACTATCCAAAGGATCCCTGTCTATAAACAGAATAGAATAGCAACAATAACAACAACAACAACAAACCCTTTAAAAAAAGTCTATGGAAAAAGAAAGAACTTTCTATTTAATATATTTGAGACTGAAATAGAAGTTCTTCTCCCAGGGTCACCAGCCTGCCCTACACCATGCAGACACCATAAGCCCATGAGCTAATTTCTTAAGATACATGTGTGCACAAATTCATACCCCTATATACATGAATTTATGTTCATGTGTGCACACACAGAAATACAGGGACATCTTCCATCTGAAGCTACAGTGTCATATGAGTACATTCAGATCTTCAGCAGTTACTACAGTAACTGTTTTGGACCTCTCAGCATCTTTGATGTACCAGTTTGTCATGTGGACAAGATAGATGAATTATAGAAAGGACACCCCAGCAGTGGTTCAAAATTGATGGGAAAGGCAGGGGTTTCTTCTGGGGTCATTGGACTACCTACTTGCTATTTGTTTCTCTGGTTTTTATTAGCAAGGTAATACAGCTGCTGGGTTTGCATTGTGTACTTAACACTAAGGGGATTTTTTTCTGTGCTTCAGCTTCCGCTGTGGTAGTGATTTGGTTCTTGGAATCACACAATGAGATAGGAATTATTCTAACCACCACGGTGTAGATTTTAAACACCAAGGTCCACTTAGCATTGTGGACCTTGCTACTACATAGCTAATGAGTGATGGAGCAGAGCAGGAGGCCCAGGAGGGGCTGGCTCCAGGTGCTGGGCTCCAGAACCCTCTTCCTTACTGTTTCTCAGCCTTGTACATATATTGCACATAGCTCTCTAGGTCTTGAAAGCCTCATCTAGGACATACACTACCACCATCCTGATGCTCTTGGTGAGACAGATAGACACCAAGGAAAACATGCTTAGTTCTTTTTGATAGAAAAGTGTTCCTTAACAGCAGCAGCGTAGGACATCCATCAGGCCTAGTGGCTCTGGTAGCCATCTGGTTTGCCCAACGTAGTCCAATAAAGTGACAAATTGATGACAAGAGTCAGCTTCTTGTCTAGCCTTTGGGGAAGAAGCGAACACGCTCTTCATGCATATCCTTTGATTCTCTGTGAGAATGAGCACCGTAATTGTCAGTTACTGGACCTGTTGGTGTAACAAGCTACAGCTGTAAAAGTGCTTTAGAAATCTCATCTCATGAAGTCTTCCAACAAGGCAAGAGGCTGGCCGTATTTTATTTTACATATAAGGAAGACACTGACTGAGGAATTAGCTAACATTTTCAAGTGTAAGTGGCAGAACGAGATTTTAAGTCTCAACAGAGTGGCTGTTCCAATGCTCTTTGCCACGCTGGGCATACTTAGGGCACAGTTCTATGCCTCTCCCTCTTTGCTGCTAGACTGGCTGCCTACAAGCAGGTACTTTTTTCATTGTATTCACCTGATGTTTTCTGTTCTTGTACCAAAAGTTTAAATGGACTGGCTGCATGATCACGTCAGATGGCTGTGCAACAGAACATGGTCCTTGTAATTTCTGCTGGGGCCAGGGAAGAGCACAATCCTGTGAGGGTATTGCGGACTCACGGAGTTTGATCCCTTCAGCCCTGTCTCTTTGGGATAAACACACTTGGCCTGGCTCTCCTTCCCAGAGAAACTCAGTTAATGTCACCTGCCTCCCTGACCTGTGCTCCACACTGGTCTGAACCAATATCTAAGGAACACCAGTGCTCTTGAGAGCTTAGCAAATTCTGTATTTTTAAGCAATTCTTATGTTCCAATTCTGATAGTCCAGACTTCTCATTTCCTCTCTCCTTCACACAGATTCTTACTATCCATTACTTAGGTCTTTTTGCTTCTTAAATGAAACCCCTGGAAAACTAGGCAAATGAAACCTATATGTGTATTTCCTACCATTTGCTCCTCAAAGTTAGCATTATTTTTGCTTAACACTGGGAATCAATGGTAATACTTTTACTACCAATATGTACATTTATTTTTCTTCTTGGAAATGGTAGTTGTGACTGAGGTTTGATTTTTTTTTTTTTCCAATGTAAGTCAGAATTAGGCAGCATTCAGTGCTCCACCTACCTTATTTTTTCATCCTTAGTTGTGTAAGTTGATTTCTGGCAGAGTAAAAATATTGTGGGGTTTTTTTTTTTCTGTATAAAAATATGACACAGTTCAGAAGAATATCCCCTAGGTTTATTTACTTTTCATTGGGATTTAGTGTGCATGTGCATGCATATGGAGGTCAAAGGTCAACCTGAGGACCTTTTTACAGGACATTTTAATACAGGACATTTCCTTGGTCTAGCGCTAACGGAGTAGTCAAGGCTGACCCTCCAGTGAGCCCACACTCTGCTTACCCAGTGTTGGGAGGTTTAAGCAAGTCGTCCTCTACCTGGCTTACCTTCGCTCATGGAGTTGCAAGCACTTTATGGGAGAGGCATCCATCTCCCTAGCCCAGCCCAGAGTTTATGTTTTACTAAATGCATAAATACATGAGGCTGTGAGATTCCTTAGAATTTATATCCAAACCAAGGCCTTGGGAAAACTTTAGTAAAAACCTAACAGCTGCTGCTCTGTGCCAGACAGGAACTTGAATAATTTGGAGAATCTTCAGAGCAGGACCATCTATGTTCGAGAATGGCCATTCAAAGTGGTGAGCTGGATCACAGGCAAGAATCTAGCATTAAACACTTAAACCGGAAGTTTTAAGCATGCACAGGAAAGCAGAAGGATTTTTCCTTTGGAGCTACAGAATTAAAGGTCGGATAGTCGGCCTTCCCAAAGGTCTCAGATTCAGAACTTTTGCTGGCAGTACATTCCCTTTCCTTTCTTCAAGTTCTGATCTGCTTGCTTTTCTCTTAAGTTAGGAGAAAGATAAAAGTTGTTCTTAAGGAATTCACTAGAAATTCACATCATTATTTTGTTTCTCCAGAGCTGGTGCAAACCTTGGCTGAAAGGCTCTGCAGCACTCACTTCTGTAAGCTGTGGAGAAGGAAGCCTGTCCTGGGTGGTTCTCTGGGCACACCTCTGCCATGGTGGAGAAACTGCCATTCCATTGTAATTCTGCCGTTCTCTGTCTTGCCAAGCCCAGTGGCTTCTGTTAGAACATGTGGCAACGTCTCCCTTGGAGGTTAACTCATCCAAGTTACCATAATATTTAGGACCAGCTACAAAGGAATTTCTTCCCCTACACCTCATGCCAAAGTCAAACTACCTTCTCTTCCTTGGCCCTTCAGAGAGATCCAGCTCTTATATAAGAAGGGCAAGAAACCTACAGGCCTTTTTAAAAAAAAAAAAAAAAAAAATCTAAGCAGATAAACAAGGCACGTCATACCTGTTTTTGGTTTAAGCTCATTCACCCTGCTTCAATGTTCATTGTAAGAATTACTATAACATCGTATTGGGACTGCCTAAGGAGGAAAGGATGGCCTAAATCACTGACGTCAGCAGAGCCGCAGTTCTCAGCAACTTTTTGGAATAGTGTCAGCCTCTGTCGGCAAGAGACAGTGAGACCATCTACCTGAGACCATTTTCCTTTTAAGAAGCCTCGCAGACCAGAGAAGGCTCTGGCCAGCTTTGAGGTTCTTATCTTTCCTCTGGCAGTTTCCTCCTTGGTAGTTAATCTATGCATTGTCTGTTAACCCATCCTTGCTAAAACAGTGGTAGCCTGCAGCCAACTTCATCAGCATAAATTAAGTTCCTCATCTCTTAAAAGGATTATTTTTCTTACTGTTTTGAAATAGGAGTTGCTTTCAACACAGATTCTGTGGGTGGCATGTGCAAAAGGTTATATATAACAGCCATCCGCTGATGAGTTTATAAAGATGGATGTCAGTGAATCACTGTCCGGCTTAAGGAAGTTAGCACAGTAAAAATATTTGGGGATCCTCCTCTCTGATTCCTATTATACTACTGTACAGAGAGAGAGAGAGAGAGAGAGAGAGTGCTGAAGATTTTATTTACAGTCGTTTCCTGGCTCTAAATAGTCATACTTCTCTTTCACATAAATATACATTGGTAAAAACACTTTGCAGACACAAGTGTGGCACAACATTGTATGTGATTTTCTTTGTAACTTTAGCTTTCTTTATTGTTAGAAAAAGAAATCCTATGTGTTGTTGGGGATAACACCATTTCTTCATCTATGTTGTTTTACTGTTCTACATATGACCTTGTCACAGTTTTCCACTACCTTATTTTAGAAAGCAGGAGAAAGACAAGGGTTCTGCTGTAGGCGTGTTCGGTTTGAACTGTGTCCTAGAAACCAGTGGACACAGTGGGCCTCGGTCTGATGGGGCTGGAAGTATCAGCCTGACGTAGAGGGTGGAGTCGGTGTCTGCACGTGATAAGAGGCTCATTTCCGTTTCTGCTGGTCTGCCCTCAGGTGTGTTGTCACCTTTCTGTAGTGTTGACATACAGGGAAGGGGAAGGAAGGGTTTGCAAGCCCTAAATAAAGGTGAGGTGGCCCGAGGTGTTGAGTTTTGTGAGATGGAACCAGAAGGTGAATTTGTATTGTCAGTTGAATCATAATGTATGTAAAGTCACTGGACTTCCTTCTAGTATTTGGTCCCCTCTTGTCCACTGTTTCCCATCTTTTTCTTTCTTCCATCTCTTGCCCACTTATCTCTTCAAACTACAAGTAGAAGCATCAGCACATAAAGGGTGTGTGGCAGGTGTTTGGGTGTGTGGTATCACTCCTGTATTCTAGCCCTGTGTGGGGCTCTTCTTTAAATGACAGGTCAGGAGTTCAGACATGTCACTTCTTCAGTGTGTCTTAACATCTCAGTGTGTCTGCTGGGAACCCAGCTAAGAAACATCCTCAGTGCCAAGGTCCTGGGGGTTGTCTGTGGATTCTCGTCCCTGTTATACACTATAGCCTCACCTATGAACACACCCTTGGTCCTTCACACACAACCCAGCTCCCAGGTGACACTGAGCTCTATAAAAGTGACCCTGGTGAGCTGATTCAGAGTATTTTGTTTTGATTAAAATACTAAAAAGTGATTCTACTGGATTTAAACTGTTTGCCTGCCACCATCCAGTGAGTAAGCAGTGAGAAACCTAGACCTCTGGTCTCTTAAGTGCACATTTGTTTTCTATTAAAGCCATGTATCTTCAGGGGATCTGGCAGAAATATGAAAGCACTTGAGTTTACTTCACGAAATATTAAAGGTCTTTATTTATATATGTATATAATAAACCAAGCAATGATCAGAGCAAATGTGCTTTTCTTTGAAGACCTCTGACACTCAATGGGTGTTAGGATTGGGTCAGAGAGCTAGCCATGGGTTTTCTGACTCCCATTTTGAGGATCCCCAAGGGGGCAATCCTTCTGTAATGCATGACTCCACCAGGAGTATGGTGAGGTGGTGATTCATGGGAGGGACAAGGCAGGCCAACTGAACTGGTACCTCCTACCTCATTGCTGTGTATACAGGTGCCAGGCAGTTAGTTTTTATATGTTTATGAGAAAAGCTTCATCACTCAAGGAAATGATGCTAGTTTCCAGAAGATGGGAATTGTAAACAATCTGAGGACAACACAAAGTAACAGATTACATCTGTCAGCAGAAGGTTACCAGAAAGATGAGAGTTCCTGAGCCACTCACACATGATGATGTGTTGTTCTTGGGGAAACATGGTTGACAGAAGGGTCTTTGCCACGTGGGAGCTGAATTTCTAAGGCTGTCCTGATAGGGTTTGATTGCAGTTATGGGAGTGGAGAGAGTTGAAGGTGACATGTAGTATGGCGTTCTGCAAGTGTCTATCCTGCATATTGATTCAGACAAGTCGCAGTGGCAGCCACAGATGGGAGAAGTGCATGTCTGATGCTGCTGCTCAGTTTTAGGTGGTTGCTAGAAACTGAATCAGTTCACAGCTATATCCACCCAGTGGGTAGGTTCACGTCTTTACGGTTTTTGGAGAGATTCCTCACCACTGGAACATCCTAGGGAGGTTCTACCTGTTTATGCCTTTCCTGAACTGCAAGTGAGTTCATTTTCAGCTACCAACGCCACAGCCTGACCCAGCAGCTGCCTTTGTAGAGACTTTAGTTAAGTGTGTGAGCATGGGCTAGTCTAGCCAGTGATTTCTGCCTATTCCTGAGTCTGGAACACTGGTGAGTTGTTTGTGGTGAGGACTAGTGAATGAATGGAAAAGAGTACAAGGGTCAAAAGCCAGGAGACCTGCGCAGGCGCCCATCCTCTGCTCCAGATCTGTCATCTGAGTGGAAAACTGGAACTTGATAATCTCTGAGATCTCTACTGGCACAAGTGGCCTGTTTATGATTAACTTTGGGAGATTGCTGTTAGGGGATGGATAGGAACGAAGGTAGATAGATAGGCTGTCCCCCCCCCCCAACGTTCAAGTGAATAGTTCCCTGAGTGTGCTTTACAGATTAGGCAATGTCTTTGAATGTGAAATTGAAAGAGAAAACTATTCAAAAGTTACTTATTTCACAAATAAATTAGAGCAAGGATGTTTTCTTCATCCAGTGCCCTCTTCGGAAGACGATCTGGAGCCAGAGTGAGCCAGATCTGTGGTGTAGACATCGTCTACTGGGGAAATGGCTGACATGGCCTCAGGTTGGAGCAGTCAGAAGAGCCGGAGGTCAGCCACCACCCTGCCCTGCTGAAGAGCAGGTGTGGGCTAGCTCAGCCTTAGTGTGTGAATGTGAACACTTCTCAGCTTTTCGGCACAGCATGGTGTTTCCTGTTCCCAGAGGGATTGTAGGGCTTGAGTTCTTTGCAGCCCTCACTTCCCAAGGAAGCAGGCTGAGAGAAAGCCTTCTGGTTTGGGTAACTAGTCTTGACTCTCAGGATCCTGGTCCTCTCAGAACCAAGTGTCTCCTCTTCCTGGTCCTTCTGAGTGGAAACATCCAGGGCTTTTGCACTAACCTCTTTTAAAAAGCGTTCCAAAGTGAGATATTCATCAGGAACTCACTAAAGCCCCAAATAGTCTTTTCACCACTTGCATTGAGGAAGAGCGATAGGGTACTGTGCTTGATCAGGTTTGTGTTTGGTCATGGCTTTAAGGACTTTAAAAATAAACTTCCATGTTACCAGTGTTGTTTACATGAGGCTCTAGGTCTTCTGTAAATAAATGAAATAGAATGCTTTATTTATGACATGAATTAAGTCTAGACCTCAGTGGTTCCTTGAGACCCTGGATACCCAGGCAGCTAACGTATTCTCATATAGCGACATGTGGAGGGTTTTAATCACACGTGGTTTTTGTCATGACCCTCCCTTTTAAATATCGACTTTCAGTAGTTGCTTCTTGATGAGTGATTGATTGTTTGCTGAAGTTTATACCAGGGATTTGAACATGAAACAGTTCTAATCAGAATAGTTTTGGAGAAAAATTTCTCCTCATTTTTTTACCCTTACATCAGAGCAGTAAAGACGAATTACCATCCTCCCTTTGGGCATGTAATCATTTGAGAAATCTCTTCATTCTCCTTTCAAAAACTTGAAGTGTAATAAATGAGTTCAGAAGAAATTTAATTATAGCTCTTAAAATGTGTAAACCTCTGGAAATGGGTAGGGCCATTGTAACTTCCACTTGAATTAGAAGAGCCACACGCAGCTAGAATAAAATTTGACCTCTTGAGTGTGGTCACCATCTGAAGAAAATCTGCAGTTTCTTTTTCTTTTTACATTTTAAAAACATTATTATCCTTACTTGTTTATTTTATCAGTGAACACAAAACACACTTGGGTATTTCTTAGGCAAAAGAACCAAGCATTTGTTACCTGCCTAGATGAGGTCATTAGCAATGTGGATGACAGTGGTTGCCAGGATGCCAGAGAGGAAGTTGGGTTACAGTTTCACCTTCTGGCTGTGGAAGCCCTGGTTCTCTACAGAAGATCCTTCTCTCAAAATGAGCTTGACATGGAGACCTCACAAAAGAGTGCTCTGGAAATACTGAGGTTTTTTGTTTTTTTTTTTTTTTTTTTTTTTTTTTAAGCTGCTAAAAGTGACAGCATCTCAGAAGTGTTGCTCCTCCAAGAGTTCTCCCATTCCCTTTGGGTTTGCTGCATTCTGTCCACACACCTCCAGTCAGCATGCCCATGAGCTGCCTTGGTGTACACAGGCATTCCTGCAGGAACAGCCCATCACATCCCCTGCAGACCTTGATTTACAGCTTGAGCTATTGTCTAGATCCCTGAGCACAGCTGATTCAAGCTAAGGCTGGTGAAAACTGCAAGTTTCCCCAAAAACAGGGAATTTAGTGTGGGGCAAATACTAGACAGCCACATAAAAGTCTGTCTTATTCCGTGAATGTAGAAGATGATGGCTTTCAGATCCTAATGGCAGATTGTCCAGGATGTGTCTGTAGTTAGCAGTGCATTTATAATGGAAAGAAATGACCTGGCAATTCACATAGCTAAACATAATCTGTAATTCAGTTATAAAGTTGAAACAGGAGAGACCATGCTTTTCAAGTGACTCTGACCCACACAGCTTGCCACTAATGGTGAGTTTCTGCTGCCAGTACCCAGCTTTTTTAGCTATTCCCCAAGACCCCTAGAGCTGGGTTTCTGTTATCTCCAGCGTGCATGCGCCATTCATCTGAAGGAGGCTGGCCTCTATACAGTGGGAAAGGTTAGCCCCGCAGAGATCTGAACAGCTCCCCCCAATCGCTGGAGGCCTCCCTCAGCAAGGCTACTCCGTCAGAAACAAGTTTAACTCTCGAACTGTGCTAGATTCAGGGTTTTTCACGCAGCTGTCCCTGACCAAAGGTCTGTTTCATTTATCCAGAGATGACCTTTCTGTGTAAGCTGCATGCATTTGTCTCTGCTTGCTTGTCTCGGCTTGTGCCAGGACTGTGCAGCCTTAGAAGGTATCCGAATGAGACTAAAATAGCCCTGCCCCTGGGACAGCAGAGTGAGGCCCATTTGGCTTGTGCCTTGTTATTTATCCCTCCAGTGGTTCCTAGTTGTGACGTCACGGTTGCCATTCAGCACAGAGCAAAAGGAAATCATGGCCTCTCTCTGCATCAGTAGCCTGTACAAACTGCTTTTCCTTAGGCATCCAAAATGCTCTGTCTGGCAGAGCTGTGCATTCCATGCCTGGGTGACCTGGTTAAATGGAGGAAACCAAATGTTGTTCCCTGAATGGTCTCCAAGACAAACCTTCCACCCCGGCGTCTCAGGCTTGGGCCCCACAGTCTCTAAGGACTGAATGGCTGGACTGAGTTGCTGGGCCAAGCTGCTTGTGCATTCAGCTCCTGTGCGGCCTCTGAGGCGGGAAGATCATTAGCATCATGAGCTTTGATTAGCAGCCTCCATCATTCCACTTCTCAGGTCAGTACTGCAGGATCTCTTCTGGGGAAAAAAAATTACTGTGTTTTACAAAAAAGAAAAAAAGTGTTTTTGGAATCACACTCTGAGTGTCTACTGGGGAACAACTGGCCACCTTTTCCTTTATTCAGCTTCTTCATCCTGCCCCAGCCTCAGGCTTCAGAATTCCACACAGATATTTGTACTCAGTACATTTTAATCTTAGTTCCTCATTCTTCTTACTTAGGTATGTGCTTTTGTTTGTTTGTTTGTGTTTGTGTTTTTATGAAGAGCCAGTGCTTTGCTTTGGGGAGAGAGAATAGAACCTCTTGTTTAGAAAACAGCTCTCACCTCTACTGCCAAAAGTAACCTGTGTGATTGAACGAATGCTCTCTCATCTTATTTTGATCCCTTACAGTAATGGATGCCTCAGATCTGCCAACTTAAAAGACTGACTCATTCTTCCCAGGCCATGCTTCTTTGAGTTTCTTCCTGGCCTGGAAGACCACTTTATTTTATGAGCCTCAGAGGTGAATTTTTCAGTCACTAGGAAAAGCATGGAGATGGCAAACCACACTGTATTTCAGGGTCATTTAAGACAAGTCACTATGGATTTGAGGTTTTGCATTAGAAATCCCATTCAGCCTTTCTCCGAATATGCCTTCTGTAAACCTTGAACTGAAGGATATTGGCAGAAAACAAAACCACTTAATCTTAATACATACACAAATATATATATTTTATATTAAAATCTTGATAAAGTGAGGCCTTGTTTCAGAGACAGGGTCTTGCTGTATAACCCAGACTAGATTTAGTTGGATTTAATCCTCCTTCCTGCTGGGATTATTAAGTGTGATCTGACACACCCAGTTCACTGGAGCCATTTTATATAAGGGTTAGTTTTGTGGTTCTGTTTTTCTAAGACAGATTTTCCCTATGTTTTCCATAGCTTATTTGGAAATTGTGATCCTCCTGCCTCAGCCTCCAGAATGCTGAGATTACAACAAGTGTGACCACCATACCCTATTGTTTGTTTTTGATGTTCTCACTCTATATCCCAGACCGGACTAGAGATTACTCTGTAGCCTAGGTTGGCTCACATTTACAGCAGTCCTCTTGCTTCAGCCTCCCAGGTCTTGAGATTTTAGAGATATGACATCACGTCTGACTGGTGAGGGCTTATTGTAGTAGATTATTATAATACAACTTGATCCCTAGCTCTTCTGGAAGGAAGTGGAGCTCTGCAGATGGCTGGGTAAAGACAGACTAGATCAGTTCTTAAGCCATGTCAGATGTTGATTTAGACTGAACACTAAGCGGAGCTGACTTTTGTGTTCTGCCCTGCTGGTGTAGAGGGAGTGTAGTATATGGAGCCAGTGAACTTGGCTTTTTGGGGCTTGTCATGGAGTAGGTCATCCTGAGGCTATTGGAATGAAGAGAAAGCCAGAGTATATCACCTTCTAGCTGTGTGCTGGAGTTGATTGTGATTTACAGATCGTCAGGTTTTTCTCTTACTACTGCTTAAGGAGGTATTCCAATACAAACTGACTTAAAATTGAATCAACTGCTTTATTAAGACTATATGTCTTAGAAAATACTTAATTGGTGTGGATGCTGAACTGATCCATATTGGGACCTTGGGACCTCCTGCCCTTGCTGGGGAGGAGATGGGGAGATGTGGAGAAGAGAGAATGACTGGAGGGGGTGGGAGGGGGAAGAGACCTTGAACAAGGATATACACAGATAGAAAATGTGACTTTATTCATAATAAAGAAAGAAAGAAAGAAAGAAAATACTTAATTTGTTTTTCATTATATGAAAAAGATTTGAGGCATGATACAGTCGTGTTATTTCTTTGAACAGAGATGAAATGTTGATTTTTGAGATTTACTTTAGTTAGGTTGATTTTTGCAGAAGCACTTGAAATATTCTCAAATCCCTCTCTTTAGTTTTTTAAATATACAAGTCTTTATCTTAATAAAGAAAAAGTCTAGCTTTCATATAATTCTGTTGAACTTTCTTTTTCTTAAGCCTGATTCTTCAAACTCTGTGACTGACTGCAGAGGTCTTATAGTTCTGACTGTGACTGCAGAGGTCTTATAGTTCTGACTGTGACTGCAGAGGTCTTAGAACTCTGACTGTGACTGCAGAGGTCTTACTCTGACTGTGTTTTATACACATGCAGTGTAGTTACTATCCTTTCTGTCAGCTGACCGAAAGTTTCCCATTTCACCGTACAAGCTCACTGTATTGCATTTCCACTGTGTTCTGTGGTGTTAATCAGTTAGAGGGTGAACTAGAGGAAATGCTGGTGGCACGTGGCCTGTGTTTGTCAACATTATAATGAGGACAAACTTTACTTTGTAATGTGACATGGTAGCTACAGGAGTTGAGATGATTCCTCAGGGACAAGAGCACCCACCCCAAGGATGTGGTATTGCCTTTTCTTTTTATATGTGTGTGCGCATGTGCATGTTCAGGGACATGTGCCCACACTTGCCACTCAGACCAGAGGGGTGTGTCAGATGTCTTCTGTTCATCAGTCTCTGCCTTATACCCACCGAGACAGTTTCATACTGAATCTTGAGCTCTCTGGGTTTGTTTTTTGCTTTGTCTGTTTTTGCTATGCTGGCTGGCCAACAAACCCCAGCAGCCTGTCTCCACGTTTCCTCCTCACCCTCCAGAGCTGGTGCTCCAGGCCTCAGCTTTTATGTGAGTGCTAAGGATCTGAACTCCGTAATCATGCTTGCACAGCAAGGACCCTTAAAACTAGGCTTCCTCCCTTGTGCTCTTTAAAGGACTCCACGTACCTCAATTTGTGTGTCATTCCTGACACATTACAGCTAAAATAATCTTAGGCATGGTATAGAACTTCAGGGGTTCGTTGCATTCTATTTTATTGTCATTTATGGAGGGACATGCACATGGTCCAGCACACACGTTTTTGTTCTGCTGTGTTCGTTCCTAGGTTCGAACTCAGGTAATCAGGCATGGTGGCAAGCGCCCTCACCACTGTGCTGTCACACCTACCTCAGACTCTAGACTCTTGATGTTCAGTGTGGGCCAGTGAGCAACATGGCTGTGCACAGTGCTTTAAAGTATAAGAGTCCGTTTATGTAAAACCCCTGAGAAACGCCCAGTGATCATTGCTCAGTTCTCACAGCTCAAAGCCTTGTTCTTGAGAGAGCAAATAGTGTGTTTGGTGTTTTAAGAGAAAGTTTCACTGTATACCTCTGGCTTCTTAGTAGTGACTTACACTTTATATAAAATTTTCACCTTATTTTAAAATTTTAATGAAACTTTAGAAGACAACAGACACATTTTTTTTTCTCTATGGACCCAGCAAAATAGCTGAAGATTCCTGTGCAGCGTGGTGGCACACAGAAGCTAAATTTTAGGAGTTTATAGTTGTGACTCTGAATGTCATGGATAGGGCATTTGACAGCCATTTTTTTTTTTCATGCAACAGGTGTGGACACTGAGTGACTTCATCTATTACCTACTCTGCCTCCCGCCACAGTGACTCGTCGGCAAAGGACCAATTAAAAGGACCAGCCTGATCGTCCAAGAACAAGTGACAGAGGTCTAAGGTCTGTGAGGCAGAAGACAGGCAGCAGAGGCAGACAGCTGCTGGCTAGATTTGGTGACAGACAGGCCTGACGCAGTGAAGGTGATACCAACTGTTGCTCCCCAGGTGTTGCCGGGAGACTGTTCTTCTAGTTCAGGTAAAAACAAGTCAGTTGTAATGTGTGTTACTCCCACATTGAACTAGGATGAATACAGGGAAGAAGTAACTTGGAGACCAGTGTCAAAGACAGAGTGGAAATGGTGTACTTAAGTATGTCTACATGTGTGTCTGTGTGTAATGAATGTGCTTGATTGTATGAATATGTGTGTGTGTCTGCATGTGCTTATGGGTGTCTGTGATTTTTCAAGTGTGTATCTATCTGTGGGTGATTGTGTGAATATGTGTATTCAATCCTGGGCCCAAGAGTACACACTGTCCAGTGGAATCACAAACTCACACCTTCATCAGAAAGCCACACTGGTTCCCAGGTTCCTGTGCCCTGTTTTTTGTTGGCTGCATTCTTCTGTGGCACCAAGGGACAGACTTTGCCAGGCCTGTTTGGTAAACAAATCTATAAGCCCAGAGTTTTTCAGTCCTGTGTTCACACTGGTTCTGCTTTTTCTACCAACATTCGGAAGCCTGGATGTTTCTGAGCTTGTTTTCTTTTGGAAATAGGAAAATTTGCACATGACTTTAAAATATAGGTACCTCTACCCCATGAAAGTTTTTGAGTTGTCACAATTTTAAGTCTGGACCATGGATTCTGAAAGTGGATTGCAGCCACTCCAAAGCTTCTCAGGGACAATGCTCAGAAGAATAGGAAAAGTTCCTCTGCCCTCAGAGCTCCATCAGGGCCATAATGGGATTGATTAGTCACGACACAGGTTTCCCAAGAGTCAGTGAGTCATCCCCTTGGTAGCCTAGAATACGAACTTGAAACATCTACCTATAGTCATTTCCTACCTGTAGTTTTTGCACGATTGATTTACTACCCCATCCACATTCAAGTTTTTATGACAGGAAGTGTGTGTGGATGGTTAAGATAGGAGTAAATAATACTTGATCTTGGGACTATAGTGCCAGAAGGAACTTTTAATACCAAATAAATCTTTGGATGCGGGGCTGGGGGAGGGGGTGTTTCTGACTTACAAATCTAACATACATCCGTTTTCCAGAATCTCTTGCATATAGTTGTTACTTAGTCTTTGAAGTTAATACCAGAATGTTCTATTTCCTTTGGTTTAGGAAGACATTTTTAAATTGTTTGGGTTCTTGTTTGTTTGTTTTTGTTTTGTTTTGTTTTTCTGTGACCCAACATGATGTAAGAACCATTAAAATGAGGCAGGGTAGGAGAGGGAGATCAAATCCAGGGCATTAGACATTCCAAGTAAGCACTCTGCTACCAAGTGGTCGTAATGATTCTGTGTAGAACATTCTAGGTCAAGTACAAATACTCATGGCATTGAAATAAGGGATGGCCATTTGCTTGAAGATTGAAAGGACACCAAGACCAAGGAGACTCCCAAGTGCCACCTCAGACAACCTGCTTCACAGACCCTAGGGAAAGGCCATTTGGTGGGACACCAGGAGGGACAGAGTAGAGCAAGCTAAAGGGAGAAGAGCTGTGTAACACTCTTGAGTATACTCCTAGTCAGCAGCCTTCTACCAGAAGGTGCTTTTCCTGGAAGACAAAACGCGCACAGGGAGGAAGAAGTTTTTCTTTTTAGGCCTCGGTGGGGTGAGGGAGATGTATAACCCACACTAGCACTGCCCATGCTTCCCAGAGGTGAATGGACTTTTGACAGATTGAGGCGTCAACCTATTGAGCCAGAGCTCTGTTGTATCAGTGAACAGGAATATAGATGTGAACATCTGATGTGAGCTCTTTTTATCCACCCTGGTTGAAAACAGGTCCTCTGAATCCTGCTTCTCAAACTTAGTGTCACAGACCTGGTAGGCAAAGTTTGGAACAGACACTGTTACCTGTGGTCAGACTGACCTGTTCATTCTAGACTTGTATTAGCACGAATTGTTAGACATTTTGATTGAAGTTTATAGAAAATTATGTTTGCAAGTGACACGTTTAAAAACCCACCTGGTTGGGGCTGCTCTGTGGTGATGAGGCAGTTCCTCTCCTGAGACGTACCCCATTGGAAGTGGCTGGTGGGCTCTGGAGGAAAAGTCAAGGTTCTGGTGCTGTCTCCACTGCTCTCTGATTGGCTAACTTTAGGCAAGTCCTCAAGGTCCCTGGTTCCCTCATCTGTAGGATGGAGTAATAACCTTAACCTGTGTGGACAGTGGCTCTGGAAATCACTTGAGCAGCACCTGAGCCAAGCCTGTGTGTCACGGATCATTAAACTGGCCTGAATAGGTTGGGTGACCTTTGGAAGAGCAGATCAGCAAAAGGAGCTGGAACCCAGAGCTAACATTCTATCTGCATGAGGCGACTGTGTCTCCCGTCCATAAAAGTGCTGTGAAAAAAAGGGTTCCCTTGTTTGCATTGTTTACAGGGGAACTTTGAGTAAATGTTAAGTATACTGAGCTTTTGTGTCAGGGTTTTGTTTGAAGAGGGGTGGACTTTGTGCACTTGAATGGTGTCCACAACAATACAAGTGACAGTGAGACCTGGAGCAGCCTTGGAGTTGAGTCACTTTCTGAGTGTCCAACCTTAGAATACTCTTAGAATACCTCTCAAGGACAGCGGTGACCTTGGCAGCTGCTTTAAGTTCAGTGTGGCTTCTCTGTTCCTCCCTAACTTCTGCCTCATGATCTTCTAGTTTGACTTGACTTTGCCTTTTTCTTCTAAAACATATGCACTGACCTCCCGAGACTGCCCTGGTCATCGTCAGAGATAGGCCGGGACCAGCCACACAGCCATGAGATCTGAGGCTGCTATGTGTTCCGCCTGGGGAGGGAGGGACGCTTCCTGTTGGCAGGAGAGGAAATAAGAGATCTGAGCCAATCAGTGCTTCTTCTTCTTCTCTACATAGAGGACTGACTCACTCACTCTCTCTCTCTCTCTCTCTCTCTCTCTCTCTCTCTCTCTCTCTCTCTCTCTCTCATTAGATTCGTTTGACCTGCCCTCAACTTGTAAATTACATTTACATTATGGAAATGGTTCCCATACTTCTCAACAATAGCAGTTTCATAGCCTGGGAATTTAGATTCACAGTAAGTAGGGCAGCTTGCCTAGAGTGTGTGAAGCTGAGTTCCATCCCCAGTACTTTGAAAAGCAAGCAACAACAAACGTTTGTAAAAATGACAAAAACAATGTGTCTCATCTTAAGTATCCAAAAATGAGTAAGAAAAGAGTCAGGGCAAACATCCAAAGGGCACTGACTGAACCGCATGCAGATGGGTCGTGGTCTGTCTCCGCTCCGAAACTGCAATCGCCTATCGGGCAGACACTTGGGTTCCCTCCTCCCCACACCTGTTCCGGACACCCTCCCAAAAGTGAAGGAACCGTAGGAAAATAAAAGCAAGCTTTTAAAGCTACCCCATCACTCTCCTCAGGAAAAGCCCTGTTGCCATTGATAACTCTGCCTTCACCAGGAATCACAGTGGTTCTTCTCACCCTCTTTCATGTGACATAAATGAAGAGTTTGGGTAAAATACAAAAAGTCATATTTTGTTGGCAGCCTCAAAGGGCACCTTAGTATCTGATGACACATGGGCTTCTATTCATGTGACTGTCCCCTCAGGTCTGAAAATCAGCTTTCTTTCCCAGACCAAGGGGATGGCAGTGGTCGAATTAATGGCGTCTGAGAGGAAAGAGGACTTCTATGTGTGAAATATAGAGACAAAAGCAACCTTCTTTTTCCTGCAAGGGTTAATGCTCTAACCAGCTTTAGATTGGTTCTCTCGAATCTTAAAATTACTTTTCTGGTCACGAGCTCAGAAGGTCTACGCGTTTGTGAATCACACCCCCCCCCCATGCTATTCTCTTTGGCTGTCTTAATTACACAGGGGTTGGGAAACCAAATTAAAACTAGGTGTGGCTGGGTAAACAGCGATCACATTGCAAGCTTTCAGCTTCACTGTTGGAGGGTTTTCTCCTTCCTCTAGCTTTCCTTTTCACTTCTTACTTTTCTAAAGGAAATAGCATAAGGTCTTTTAGAAATACTCACAGGAAGTGGTCTCTGTATGCTGGTTACTCACCAGCCACGGAGTTCTGACAGGAGGCAGTGCTGCTGCCTCCCTCCTGATTAATATGAAAATAGCGCCCAGAAGGGCAGGCTCAAGGCTGGGTGGGTACACAGCCCACAAAGCTTTTTGTCCTCCAAGTGGCTTTCACGAGGAGACTGGTCATGGCGTGTCATCCGGAGGGAGGGTGACTGACTGACTCAGGGAGCTGAGCTGGGCTCGGTGCAAACACATGGTAGCTACTCTGGGGTTTCCGCTCAGTTCTCAGAGTGCAGGCTCCTAAAAGTGATCGCTCCCTCCCACCCCCAACAGCCGTTCTTCCTCAGTGAGTCACTTCCAGAAATGAATAGCCACAGATTTTGGAATGAGCATTGTGAAATCCCTGGTTTATAATGGCAGGTTTTCAGTTGGTGGCTTGATCAGACAGTTTCTCAAGATCAAAATGAGACTTTCTTTTTAAAAAGAAAGTAAGTAAGCCTGGTGGATTCGGAAAGCAAAAGTCTCCCACTGAAGAACTGTCACAGCCGATCTAGCCACCACCTCTGTGTCGAGCTGTGTGTCCTTAGATTTGCCTGCATGGATGAGTTCTTGGAATTACCGACCTCTCACCAGTAGTAGCTGGTGCTTTCCGATGCAGAAGGTCACTAACTCCATGAAACAGCTCTCTTCTGGGTGAGTAGGTGGTAGTTTCCGAAGGTGTTCAACGACTTGAGTCACAAATTGAAGAGGCAGGATTTAAAAGCCAGTACCCTTACACACTTCTGCTTTCTGAAGCACAGTGGCTGGCACTGCCGGACAAGCAGGAGGATCCTGAGCAGTGTTTTAACTGTGGACAGTTGAATCCAGTCTTTTTAATATGGACAGCTTTTGAGGAAGAAAAGGTATTTTTTGTAAAAGGAATTGGTTTGATGGGGGGAGGCTTGGAGAGATGTAATTAATTGAGTTTCTATGTTTAAGCTCCAGGCCCTTCTTTGGGGTGAAGGAGATAAATGATTTACATGGTCTCAGCAGAAGTTATACTAACTCTAAGGAAGCTGGTCCATATGGTCCTATACCAATGCTATCCTCTGTCAAAGGAAAATGTTAACCCCGAGGAAGACTGGCTATCTGTCAATATCTACGCTGGGCCCGCCAGGCCCCGTGGGCTCCTGGGTTAGTGAGAACACTTTTATCCTGAGCAGAGAGAAGGACTGGGTTACTGGAAATGGGGAGTGTAGCTATAAGGATTGTTCTCTCAAGTGGATCAGTTGCTTGACCTACTGACTCACTTCATAGGAATTAGGAAAACAACCTAGTGTGGTTTTATTGTTAATGCTCAGGACTGCAGACTCCCTGGGCCTGCAGTTGAGATGGGCTGGAGGGAGGGAGGGAGTGCTGCCACTCAGTGTCTGCAGGCCTGCCCTCTACTCTCCTAATGGAATTCAATTCTCTGCTTCCAGGACAAGGCCAGTCTGTGCTTAGGGATCCTTGGGTGACCGACCGACCACTCAACCGTAAGTATGTATGACAGCAGTTTCTGGTGCTCAGTGAACCTTGCTTAGAAACTTCTACATGGCATTCTGTCTGAAGAGGAGCTTCCAGGAAACATCTTTGCCAGCATATTTGTGATTTTACTTAACCAAGGAAAGTATTGTGGGTGTGATCATAACCAAACATAACCTATGAACAACTATGGAAGTTGAAAATTAAGGTTTTTTTTTTTTCTAATTTTTACAGCATACAGATAAAAATGCAATTGCAGTTTTGGTATTATAAGTTTTTATTATTATTAAAGCATAATATGAAATAGATCGTGTGAAAGATGTGCATTTGTGGCAAGTGGTGTAATATTTATGTGAGAGAGACTTGTGAGTCCTGGTGCTCTCCTTGTTCATGAGTGTTAGCGAATGATCTTCAGAAAACAACAGAGAACTGTACACTGCACCTGTGCAAAAGCAGAGATTGGGAGAAAATGGCCATGATGTGCCATACACAGTATGGCCCCTTGTTAGGAATGCTGTCTGTCACCTCCTAATCATACCCTCGAATTCTGTCCTAAGGATACTTGGTGGGTGTTTACTATGAATGTCCTTATCCTCCCACCAGGGGGCGCTGTAGAAGGTAGAGCTGTCACGGTGTGTCTATTATTGAGCACACTGAGTTCTGTCTTAATGCCTTAGTTAGAGTTGTCGGTCTGTTCTGGATGCTAGACCCCCTTGAGAGTCTAGTGAAGCCATGAATTTCTTCAGCCACATCAGTATACAGCATTTGCTTGCTCTTAGATACATCCATAGTTACAGAGACGCCTCTGTAGATGTGCCAGGTATAGGAGGCTGAGCTGGACTCTGGGAACTTGTGCTGGTTGGGCTTTTATTTTAGGCTTCCCAGAGAACGGCTCTTAAAAGCCGGAAATACCCAGACCAGAAGTCACTCCATGTGGCTGCTGGGTGGAGATGAGAGCCGCAGAAAGGGACAGCAGGGTGGAGGTTACATGACTAACAGTAAATATTAGAGTGGTTGATATCATCATGAGTGTCAAGTGTGGAGCCCAGAATCCCTTATGTGTTCAGCCAGGTATTGCAATTATGAGTTTGCGTAGAGAACTAAAGACTTGCAGTAAACCATTTGGGCTACTTTTCCTCAAATCATTTTTTCTCATCTCTTTATAACCATAAAATCAGAAAGTCTTTTTTTCCTCTCTCTCTGTCCCTCTTTCTTTTGTTGTTTGTTTTTCCCCATGATTTGTGCTATCAAATCAGGTAGGAGCACAAGTCACCTGAACTTGAGGATGTACCTGCTAACATCCATCACAAATCGGAGAGGTGGCTGTGCTCCTGGGAGAAATAGGAGGACATTGTTGAATGCAAAGGGAACAGTATTTGAAAAAATAAAATCCTTTTTGCTCATTAACTACATGGAAACCAATACCATTGGGGCCGTTGTGGAAAAAGACATGAATCTTGAGTGTGTTAAAAGGGAGTATGGCACAGAGGCTCAAGGGGATGGACTTGACCTTAGTCAGACTCATGGCACCCCGATTGAGTCATGCTCAAAGAAAGATTCTGGGCGGCCGTGAAGTGCTGACAGTCAGTCAACAGAATTACACACCCTTCTAAGAAAAGACAAAGAAACTGAAGTTCAAGAGCTTAGTCTAAAGCAAAGGGAGGATTTGTTGCTGATAGTCTAATGCATCAACTGCTTGCTTTCGTTTCCTTGGACCTCCATGCTACCCACGTTCCCTCACTTGCCACACAGTGCACAGCCACTGGGTTAGGACTGTTTGTGACACATTCCCGATTCACTCATTGCAAGTAAATACATCCAGATAAATCCAAAGCGCTGTTGGTCTAACACAGGAGTAATTAATACATTTTCTGGTTGTGATGAAAAGATAAGGTGATAAAGTAGTTGAGCTGGGGGTGTGATGAAAGCTTTGGTGATAATTTTCTAAATATGAAAGTAAGTAACCATGGTAAGTGGTAGAAGATTTATTTCAGCGTTCACTCGGGGCTGACTGTGGTGGCAGGTACAAAAGGAAGATCACAGTGCTTGATCACGTTATTGTGGGGACATAAAGCAGCGTGTGGTGGAGGCTTGTGGCATTAACCACCAACCTCATGTGTGGCTTCCTGATGGCATTGAAGTCCACACTGCCCCCTTAAGGGACAGCCATCAAGGCCAGCAAAATGAAGGAAGGAGTTAGTGGTGAGCCACCTCCATGAGGACCTTGGACAGAGGGGAGAGCTAGGAGATGTGGCAGAAAGCATGGGTCCAGAAAGGAAAGATGAGAGCAGATGTTGGGGGAGCCATTGTTTACACAGGACTGGTGTGCTACACAGGGTGGCCTGGTGAGACGTGCAGCTTGGAAAGATGGGCAGTCAGCAGTGAAGAGGACTCGGCTGTGGTATTGGAGGGAGGTAAAGAGGCTCCTGACATACGAAGGGAGTGCATTCCCGAGAGAGGGTGAGCAGACATGGATACGGCAAAATCAGCCCAGTGGCTTAGCTGCTGTGTAATGCCACTCTATGCAAACAGGAAACGGGATGCCTGAGGAAGTCCAGGCCTGGAGGAACAGGTGGCATTGGGACATGGCAGAGCACAAACTGGCTAGGTAAATGAGATGTGTGAGAAAGAGTGAGGAGAAATTCACTTAATGGACATGGGCTTCAGATTTGATGGAGCAGACAATTCAAATGAGTGGGTGGTCTTGACTGGTGTGAACACCCCCAAAGCAGTGGTCATTCTCTTGGGTTTTTTGGGGGGGATTGTTTTGTTGGTATTAGTTTGTGACAAGGTCTAACTTTGGTAGTCTTCACTGGCCTTGTACACACTTTATGACCAAGCCAGGCGTAAAACTCATAATCCTCCTGCCTCATCCTCTTGAATGTTGCAATTACAGGTATGCATATACCTAGCCTTTGTTCTTTAAATTTGATTCAAATTATAGGTAGTATAAAATTTTCTATTGTGTATGTTCAAGGTATACAATATAACATTTTGATAGAATGAGACTTACAGTCAAACCAATTTATATATGTGTCTCACATGGTGAAGCTTATGTAAAAGCAACAAAAAGTCCATCGATTCATCTCACACAACAGAACTGTACACCCTTTAACTTATATCCCCAACTCCCTTAGCCACTGTAATCAGTGTCACCACTAATGCTTTTGTATCCCTTTAAATAGCTACCTCCTCACACTGTTTACAGGTGCTTTATGGACCCTTGGTCTAGTCCACTTTTTAAGTGAGCATTTTCTCCATTAAAGCATTTAATGATGCATTGCGTTCAATTTTTATATTTCAGTAGTTATTTTTTTAAATACATGAGTACTAGAGATTTGTTTCATGTGGGTGAGTATGTTCTCTGTGCTCATTTAATCGCAGCGCTAAAGAGACAGAGGCAAGGCTTGCCCACATAGCAAGTTCCAGGCCAGCCAGGGCTGTGTAGTGAGACCTTGTCTCATTTTATTTGTTTTGTAATTTTCTTAGGATATGTTTAATAGTGAGTCTTGAAGGAGTCAAGACTTCAAGATTTTGATGAGTTTTCCTTACTTGTTTTCTCAAGCACTTGCATCATACTGGACACATTTTTAGCAGGTGTGGAATCTCTGAAAATTTTTTATAAGAGCTGTTACTACCTTTTCTGGCAGTCTTCAGACAAAAACGTTAACATTGCTTTGGTCCATGTATTTGACAGGTATGGTATGCATGCCCACCCCATGCTGGTTTTTCTTTAAACGGAGCTATGTTGTATGTTCTCAAGTCTGTAGTCTTTGCAAATGTCTGCCAGGGTTCCTTACCAGTATTTTCATTGAAATGGGATCTTCCGAAGTACAGTTACTGAATTCTGTGTGATTGAATTCTGAGAGATACTTAGGCCAAAAATTCTTTCTCCCTCCTTTGACATCCGGTTTTGCTTGCCATATTTTGTTTGTTTTCCCCTGGGTAAAGCTTGCTGTTCTCTACTGAGGACTTTCCTCCTCAGAAATTATTTTATTTTATTTTATTTTATTTAGAGATTCTATTTTTTTCTTAAACTTGAGAAATTAAAGGTATGAAGCAGAAATTCAGTTGAGTTTTTTTCAGAGTGAGTTCCTAGCATTGTGGGCCAAGTCCTCAGATTTCCCGGGTAGTTTGTGCTGTGCCTGTTATTTTATTTCCACACTGTTGTGCGTTGGGATTGCCATGAGCTGTTGGGACATGAGCCCTTGAGTGGAGGACGTGCATAGGTTTTCTTTTCTTTTCTTTTTCTTTTTACAACATTTTACCATTAAACATCTCAAGTATATGACAATTTGAAAGAGTTTTTCAGTAAACCCTTCCATTCATCAGCTGGATGATGATTCCATAATTAATATTTTACCACTCTTATTAAAGCCATATATTATTTGACATAACTTTCTAAACCATCATTTGAATTTTAAGAAGAGTCTTAAATTTCATCTTTAAGAAATTTGGTTTGTTTGTTTTCAGTTTACAGATCTGCTTTTAAGGACCCTTGGGAATTTATATTGTTAGTATGGTAGACAGTGAACAGCACAGTATGGTTCAAGGAAAACAATTTACCAGCATATTTTTGTGGTCTGACTTGATGGCTTAACTTCCAAGGCTTATGAGGTGATAAATATGTTTCTTAAACCTAGTTCCCTGTCAGGAGTGCCCTCCCCTAACAGCAGTTGTCTCTTGAGGAGATGTTACAGCAGCTGGGATTGGGGGTGAGGCCTGGCCACAGTGCTGGCTTGATAGCAATGTTGAAAGTTGCTTTTCTGATGACGGAATGTTGCTGTGCAAGGAAGCCCTGACCAGGGAAAGCAGACTGTCCTGTAGAGCCTAGCACTCCAGACGGTTCCTCCCTCCCAGAGGGCTGTCTTTGAGTAACCCTGGTTCACAGGGAAGAACAGCAAGTTCTCAAAGACCTCAGGTCAAGGAGCTCCAGCCCTCTGTTCAGGCTGGGAGCCACCACTGCAGATTCCCAGGAGATCTGAGCTTTGATGGGACCACAGCCTGGAGATAAGTTTGTAACCATGCTGTAAGGCTAACTGGACACTGCTTCTCTCATAGTCCCTAACACAGCCAGCCAAGGGGAAAATTCACAGCCTGCCTGGAAAGACTTGCCTGTACTCACCAAAGCATCATAACGTACTGTTTTCCCCATGTTAGCCTCAGTTTTGCATCTGTAAAAATGCCTTAGCTTAATGGTTACAGCAGTGGTTTCTCTATCTCTATATATCTCTACTGAATATAGATTAGTATCTATTATTCCTCAGAAATTTAGGACGATTCCCCCTCCCTTTCCTAAACAGTACTCAACCATGATAGAGTTCACCACATTGGCTCTGGAGTTAAAATTTTGAAGCTGTTAAATGAAGCTTCATTAATGAGATGGGAAGGGTGTGAGCTGACATTTCTGAAGTCCTATTAAGGTTCTAGCATGTTCAGATAGGCCCTGTTTGACAATGATTTTCGGTGGGGGGAGGTAAAGTTTTTTTTTTTTCCCTGCTAATGTCCACCCTCATCATTTCTGTGTTCCAAGAAGAGTCCGACTATTGCTTCCCAACCTTACTGTGTTGCCGTCTTTTCTTATTTCCCCCATTACCTACCTCTGCCTCAGGACTCCAGCCGAGGGCTGCCTGTACCTTTACAGAGGCCCTATTTGGCTTTTATGAAATTAGCCAGGAGCAAGGGGAAGATACACAACTTTTCTCTTACATATTAATTTCCTTCGTGTTAAAATACAAAGATGGATGCAAAGACACCCACCCCACCCCCCAGCGCGCGCACACACACACCATTCATCATCATGGTATGCACAGAGTATATGAATCACCTTCTAAATCCACAGCTAGGGTTAAGTTAGCTCCAAGGTTAGATCTGCAGGAAATAAGACTGATGAGGTCATAAGCCCTGTGGAGGGAGCACGAAGTTAATTCACCACAGGGAATCCTGAGGGAAGGTGTCATAGGAATGCTGCTTTGGAGCTGAGTCATGCCCATGGGGATGGGACCATTATCTCCTAAGTATTACCTTGCTAAAATATTAAAACTACCCCTGTTTTAAATGAAGTTGGGGTGTATTCATAGACCCTGAGATTATGTAACGAGGCAAAAAAGACTTGTTTGCAGCCATATGTGATCAGCACACACATGTAATTCTAACACTTTGGTAGCTGAGGCAGGAGCATAGAAGAGCGCAAGACCAGCCTGGGCTACGTAATAAGTGGAGGACATAGCTAGACCCTGTCTCAAAGTGAAACGAGAGCAACTACACAGAGTATAAAGTATGAGGTGTGGCTTTACTTGAGAAGGCTGGTCCTGGGGTGGAAGCTGTGATGTTGTATTCTATGCATTTGTTACCTCTGGGATAATTACCAAAAAGATTTAAAGGGGCCTTTGAGCATTTTTGGACAAGTCATGAATATTTTTCAGGGAAGCATGTTTATGTTTTTATTTAGCTGTGAGAGCTTCTCAGTTGAAGCTGAAATGTAACTACCACGTGCCAAACTGCAAACTCGGCCATAATCTACCACATCATGATGATGACCAGCCCGAAACTTTACTGTGGGTACATTTCCTATGGCCAATGTTCTGAGGTCAGAGTAAACAGGGAAAACTCATTTTAGTGTTCATGTTCCTCATTCCTGTAAACTACCCTCAGCACAGAGCCTGATTTACTACAAGAGGAGGAGGCCGGTGACCGCAGCACATGTCATGGGCATGCACTATGGGCCAAGCACTGTACCAGGTTCCTTTGTGGCAGGAGACCACTGCAGTACCCACCACTAAGGGCTGGAAAACTCAAGTCAATTTCCTGGGGATCACACAGCCAACAAATGCAGGAACCAGGATTCAGATTGCAAAGGTCTGCCAGCTACTCCCAAGCTTTGAATTTGTATTCTATTTGGTTTCCTGACTCATTTTAGATTTTATCTATCTGGCCATTATTCAGTTTGATGTAGTCACGTATCTTCAGTATATTACGGAAGAATACTCTCATCCAGCTGGGTGCTTTCATGGCATCCTTGTTTTAGGTCACCTTGTAACTGCTTATTAATGATGAATACCCTGCCTATGTGCCTCTACAGAATGTGCTGTTACCTCAAGAGACACTTTCTAACAAAGGCAATTCACAAAGCACACTGCTCAACCTCCAAGGGTAAGAAAAGTGGTGTGGCTCATGATGGGCCACCTCCTTTTCATGATTGGAAACGAATGATACCTCACTACTCTTGTGCCTTCCAGGAAGTTCAGGTCCCATAATTTAAATGCAGCCCAGAACTCAGTTGTCCTTTGATACCTATGTAAGGCCTCTGTCAGGGGAGAGCTTGGCTCCCATGTGCTCTGCTCCCCCTTTGTGGTAATATTATCCAGCAGGATAGATGAAGTTCTGCAGCCCCAATGACACACACCCCTTTCAGGTGTGAGAGCTCAGGATGTGTTAGGATATCAGCATTTGTCTTTCCTGACTTAAAGATTCTCTTAGGAGCTGGGAATGGTTCATGTGCACTTCAGTGTGAATACCCAGCCTCTGAATGAGAGACAGAACTGTCAGAGTTCTTTGTGACGCCTTCACACACGGAGATCCTCACAGCAACTTTGGTAGTTTCCTGTGTCCCCATGTCACTGATGAGATGTCAGCTTGCCCCAAGCTGACACATGGTTGGTGAGTGACAGAGCCGGGATCTCAGCTCTTTAGTCCTTCGGCCCTGGATTCTGTTCTCTGCTTCCCCGTGTGGGTCTTCCTTAGCAAATACACAAAGCTGTTCTCAAAACCTTTTACAAAAGTCACGTGTTGCTCTTGTTCCAATCAACTAGAGTCAGAGAATTGGTTGATTTTTTTTTTTGGTCTTTATCAGTTTTGCCCTTTTCTCCCCCAGTTAGCAGTCTCTTACTCCTCCCCCCCAACACACACACACACACACACACACACACACACTCTTCACTTAAAGTTGTACACTGACAAGTAGCAGAAGCACTCCAGGTTGCAAGATGTTGACACCACGTCCTCTTTTAAACCAAGCTGGATACTTGCCTTTATTCCAGAGATTTGGCAAAGCAGAAACCCAGGGGGTAAAGTGTGTGAGCAAACTGAATGTGAAAATCCTGGTTGTGTTAGTGAGACGTGAACAAGACAGGAGGTGTGTATACCTGGGCATTGAGGAAGTGAGGAAGAGAATGTGTGTGGGCGGCCCATATGCTTGGCACAAAAGAGGCCTTAGAGAGGTTGCTGGCTGGGACAGGCTGTGTAATTAAACAGTTGAACAGGTCTTACCAACAGCGGGGTGGTGTTCTCCACAGGCCTGCAGGGGAAGAAGGGAGAAAGTGAGAGAGCTGGGAAATGTCTTTGGACACATGGGGCTAGACACGAATTCTCACAAGCAGGTAAGCTGGAGAGTACTGTACAGTCCAGGTAGCAGTTCATAAAGTTAAAAAAATTCAATATCAACTTGGCTTTCTTTTAGGTAATATTGGCCAAAGTAGGGATTTTTAATTTCACAGAGAAATTAATATTGCTCCCACAGTAGAACATAGGACCAAAGTTAATTTTCTTTTTTTTTTTTTTTTTCAGTGATTGTGATACTGGTCTAAAATTGGCTAGTATGTTCTATGCTCAGCTCTCTATGGAGGTCCTCCCTGCATCTTTTACTGTTCTGCTGTGGAGAACAAAGCCGAGAAGAGGAAGATAATCTTCCTCTGGTTGGAGGTCTTCAGCTCAGGAAGGCCAATCACTGAGCATGTGCTGTGTGCCAGTCCCTGGTCGGCACTGAGGTAAAGATGATGGGACTGGGAACAAGTGTGGCCCCTCCATTGTGGATCCTAGATGAACCCATTGAAAGGGATACTCTTGGTGGTGATTTCAGCACACAGGTCATAGGGGATGTAGGGGTGAGGGCTCCAGGCAAAAGGGAGGGCCAACCACTGGGCCTGTAGAAAAGGCCTAGAGTGAGTGGTGTGGTGGTCCTCAGCCTTCCTCTGCTGCTACCCCTTAATGCAGTTCCTCATGATGTGGTGACGCCTCCCCAACCGTAAGATTATTTTGTTGGTACTTAATCATTATAATTTTGCTCCTGTATGGATCATGATGTAAATGCCTGTGTTCTGATGGTCTCAGGCTACTCCAGTGAAAGGGTCACTCCACCCGTAGGTTGAGAACCACTGCCGTGGAGTGAGGGGTGAATTCAACTTTAGAGGGTCAAAATGCAGGCAGTACAAAGGGTGCCTCCATTTCAGAAGCCTCATGGAATCTCTGGATACGCCCCTGGGAAGTTTCCAGGCTCTTAGGCGAGCCCCACCCTAAGCCACTGCTTGCCACTTCCTGTTCCTATGAGTGTCCCTTGTTGGGGGAATAAACAGAGGCAGTGAAAGCATATGACAGGGAATCTGAAACCAGCCCCATGTCAGGTGTCCCTAAAGTGGGACAGTGGCTGCCTGACTCTTTGAGCTGGGGGACACAGGTCCCAGATTGCTCTACCGTAGTTCACATGGCCAGGATGATGAGACCAAAGAAAGGGCATAGACCAAAGAAAGGGCATTGTGGGAAGCAAGTTCATAAGATGCCAAACAAAGTTAGTTCTGAAAAGAGAAGCCCAGAACCTCAGTCTGCCGGGGAGTGGCAGTGCTCGGAACTAAATGGCCGTCTTTGGTCAGATTTCTAGCTCAGCAAGGCTGACACTTCCGATCTCACAGGTTGCACACAGTCCTGTGCTCCCTCATGCGCAGACCTCAGGAGCATCCCTTTTACCTCCCTTTATTCAGCCCCCGCTCCCCATTCTGGTTTGGAAGAAGTGAACTTCAACCTCTAAGGCTGGTTGGGGTGAGAGCTAAAAGGAAGCGCTGTGGAACCCAAAAGTGTTGTGTCAACACTGAGGTTCTGAGCCTCTAATCTTTTACTACCTGTAGGGACAGGTGGATGTGGAGTTGCTGCTGGCAGGAGCGGCCAAATTCTTTCAAGGTTATGGTTGTGCAATAGAGAATATCTTTGAAGCTGCAGGAGGTGGTCAGAGCTGTACCTTCACAAAGCTCGATTTACTGAATTCTTCCCCTCACACGAGCTTATTTGCTTCCATATTTGAAGCCATTTCCATGCCGGCATATATAGCTGGGCCTTCAAAGAGTGGCTGTTACCCATCTGTAGTTTTCCGAGCACTTGTGTTAAGTGCTCACTTGGACACCTTTTTTGGTTTTTAGAGAATGTCTGTTGTAATGTCCAGGGGGAAGGATGGGAAGAGTGTCATTATCCAGTAAGAAGGGGCAGTAAGCAGCCATTGCGCAGGCTGTGCTGAGCTTTCGTCTGGGATGGTAACCGGACAAGGGGAAGTGTGAGAAGTTCAGGGTATTTTTAGCTGATCAAGGCTGCTGTGAAACATCCCTCCCCCACCCTGTCGTCCTGATGGAAGATTGATCAGTGAATCTTTCACCCTGGCTCTGTTATGTTTCAGACATACAAGGAAAAGGTGCACATGGTTTAGGTAAAAAGTAGCAGTTCTCAAGCCCACATGTTTGGGCGGGCATGGTATCTTTTCCCCTTCACACGACCAGGACTCTCCATTCTGCCAAGTGTGTGGTGTGACCAGAAGCCCTCTCACAGAAGAACTGTGGTTGCCCCGAAAACCTCGGCACTAGAGAACTCTTCTTTCCATTGGTCCCTTCCCCATTCCCCTGACATGGAAATGGTATGGCTGCTTCGGTTCTTTTGGGTGCGTTGACTTAAACCACTGGGGTTTTACTCTGTGAGTGTAAGTACAGCTTCAGTAGGTGACAAGTGCAGGGACCCTCCCTGGAACCTGTGGTCAGTCTCTGACATTTCTTGCAGTGGTGAGTGGGTTCCTGCATGTAACAAGCATAATTGCTGCCAGCGGGTAGCACCACACCTTTTTTATTTGCATTGTGGCCAGCCCTGCTGGGCAACCCAGCCTGTAGTGCAGTGAACCGAGGACCAAATTAGGACTGGGAGCCGAGGGCCTTGACCCTTCCTGACTCCAGACCTCTTCCCACACATGTGGGACTTGGAGCAGGTAACCTCTTCACTGTGGTGTAGCTCAGAAGACCTGACCCTAACCCTGTGCTTTCAGGCTGAGCTCTGGGCACACCCAAGTCATCCGATTGTCTTCTCAGTTGTTTCTTACTGTGAGGAGCTATAAGCCTTCCAAGATGCCATGCAGATACATCTGGCTGTGTGTATAAAAGACCAAGTCACAGATGCCCTGTTCAAGTGTGGAGACCAGTTACTGTGCTCCCTGTCTCTAGACAGTTGTGAGCGGCAGATACCAAGTAACTAGATTGTTCTTTTAGAGATCCAGGCCAAGAAAGAACAGGCTAGGGAAGCCAAAAGATGAGCGTGGGTCAACCTGAACTTCATTTTTCTCCTTCTCTACATGAGGAAGGCAGCCTTTGTCAAAGCAGGAAAGCTGTCACTGAGTCCCGGTAGTCCATGAGGCAGCCTCTTTCCGGGATGAAGGTATTGAGGAATATCGTCAAGGAGCTTGTGGGCTTGACCTTACCCACTTGAATATTGTGCCACAAGCCGGAATGGGTGGAGTCAGGCCAGACACTTGCTTGTGGTAACCTCTCACTGGATCTCTCTCTCCATATGTTTCCTACTTTAGAGTGTTTCTTTCTTATGGGCCCAGTGCTCTGCTCTGTACATAGCCAGTGAGTCAAGAACGTTGCTGCTGCTGTTGACACTCCTCTCCCAGACCCACTGACTTCCCAGTGAGCGAGAGGTGTTCACGGAGTGATCCTGGAGCTTATACCGTCCTTGGTATTCCTGTGGAGTTGATGTGGTTCTGCTTTGCATGGGTGAGAGCCTCATTCCCTCCCTTAATTTTCCATTGCAATGGCTGTGTGACGCTGCCACCTTGTGGCCAGGACCAAGCAATGTCTAACTTACTTCATGCTCCAGGAAGGATGTTTTATCATAGACACTCTGACTACACAGTCAGTCCACCTTAAGGATTTAGTACGTCTGCCTTGGCATCTATATAGTCTGTGTTTGGTCTCTCGGGCTGCAGTCACTTTTCAAATGCTCTTCTACTCTGTTTCAGGCCTGCCTGTCTGAAGGGTACATTTGTTCTCTTGAGCTCCAGGCTCTAACCCAGCTCTGCCAGCCCCTCTGCCCCACAGGGCTTTCCCCTCCAGCTTACCTGGCTGATGTCACTCGGGTACCCACCCCCATAATCAGCTTCCTCCCTCTTAGCATGCCAGGCTCACTTCCCTCAGCATGCCTCCGCTCCTTTTTTGGAAGAAAAAGAAAGAAACGGAAAGCCAAATGGCTGGAAGGAGAAGGGGGGGGGGAGGAAATCTGAGAGGATTTAACAACTGTGTTATAATCAGATGTTTTTCTTCTTCCACGGGCTACTTGAAAGTAGAGACTGTCTTTTGTCTCCGGGTCTCTATGTAATAGGATCGTGCCTGGCATCTGACCATGGCTCACTGGATACAAGGGGGAATAAAGGGAGGAGAATCAAAGCAGGCAGAGTTCTTCTTTGAAGCAGTAGAGCTCAGGAAAAAAGCTGAGAGGACTGGCTGGGGCTGGAGTGGGGGGGGTCACTGAAGCTGCCTGATGAGCAGTCTCAAACCTTGCAGCGCCTGCAACAATTCTGTGTGTATACGTGCGCGCACATGCGCGCGCACACACACACACACACACCATCTGAATCCCGGCAGGCCCATGCTTTAAACTTCTTTGTTTATGCTGTTAGCTTTCCAAATTTCTTTAGTGACTCCTCAGTCCTGAACCCTATCAAATTATCCGAACCAACTGTGGTCTATTCCTGAACTTAAGGGTAATTGGATGGTGGGCTGCTCATTTGATACACTGTGTGGTAAAAGTACTTCCTGGGGTTTCTGGAAGTGTTTGAAGTTCTCTCAGGATAAGACCTTGTACAAATCACCATGGGAACCATCAAGAGGTTGAGGGACGAGATGAGCCATTCAGGAGACAGACAGCAGAGAATGTCACAAGGCAGCGTGTGATTAATGGTCAAGTAAATGGCTAGGCAGTGTGGTAGGGATTACAGAGTCCCTAGAAAAGATGCCCATCTGCTATGAAGTGTCCCCTTCCAGGTCCACCCTGTACTCGGTCTTCCCTGTCATAGACAGCGCACTTCAGACCTCACTTTAGACTCCAGATAGGCTGCAGCAAATGCCATGTGTAGTTCAGCACGTGGGTACTAGTCAGCGCCTCCCATCTCCCTTCCCTGTCAGACTGTTGTTAAAATTCTGTGTAAAGAGCTTTGAGTTCACAGTGAGGCCCCTGATGCTTTGGATGAAACCATCTTCTTTTTCGTTGATAATCATGCCATCCTTGTGTGGCTGCCCCTGTAACTGTGACCTGCCTCCACAATGGACCCTGTCTCTCTCTTTATGGTCCTAGCACTTGACACAATGCCTGGCAAATACTCGACCTGAGAGTGCTGTCATTTGTAAGTGCTTAACATGTACAAAGCCATGTGACGTCATCCAAGTGAGTCTGGAAGAGGCGGCTTGTCAGAATGGGATTGGGAAATTTTCACAGAACAATTAGGGACTGTTAGAATTGGACAGCAAAAGTTCTTTACATGTAAAAGATGAATAGTTTAAAAGTACTTGCAAGAGGAAGAACTCCGTGTCTGAGATTTCTGGCAATTCAGCCATTCTCTTGAACAAACCCAGAGGGGAGAAGCCCACCTTGTGGGCTGCAGGTTACCTCCCTAGGTTCATCTTAAGGGAGAATGCCCTGGCGTGGCTGTATTTCATCATAGAAAGGCCTTAGGCTCCCTGGGACATCTTGTAGCTGATATGTGTCAGTCACCTCTTTAGAACCCACCAAGGCCTTCCTAGTGGTGTATTTTCTTTCTGAAACAGAGTCTCGAGTAGGTTAGGCTGGCCTTGAACTCCTAATCTTCCTGCCCCACTTCCCAAAGTGCTAGAGTTTCTGTGTGTACCACTATCTGCTACTTTGTTTTTGTTTTTGTTTTTTTTAAAGCACAAGGTGTTCTGAAGCCCTGTCTTCATTTGCTGTCATGGCGCATTCGCCTTGGTTTCTTCCTGTGGCTTTAGTCTTGTGACCCACACTTGTTAGGGTGCAAGTGTGAAGCCCCTCAACCACCAGACTGGCTCTTCTTTCCCTTTTAAAACGGACTATTCCTTCAGCTGCCGCCTGTGGCCCACTCTGGGCTGTCCTTCAGGGCTGTGGTGACCTGGAAAGCAGCAACATGCAGACAGCAGGTGGTCTTTCAGAACTGAGTCATCCTCTGAGAACAGTGCCCTGGCCAGGTTGTCCCAGGCTGCCAGGGGAGCATGTGAGGGCGATGGCAAAGGAAATGGGAATTGTCTGGCAGAACACACAGAAGGTTTCCCATAATTACAGTGATGAACCGTGGTTGGTCATCTTCTTTCTCCATACCCAAATTATCCACTTACATACGTCTTTTAGAAATAGAAGTGAAGGAATTTTTAAGTGGTGTTTTGCTTGAACTTGTGGTTTAAGAGAGTGGAGGAATAGTATGACATGGGGAGAGATGCAAGCCATTGATATTCTATAACCAACGTGAAAATGAGGTGCCAGTTATTGTTGTGTGGGGAGGTGTCATGTGCACAACCATGCTTACACATCTGGAGGCCAATCTGTTGCCACCTGACAGCTTTGAGACGGGATCTGTAGGTAAACTTGAAGCTCACTCTGGGCTAGAACCAGCAGGTTCTTGGGACCCACCTCTCCCCAATGATGGGGTTATAGGAACATGCAGCCACACCTACTAGCTTCTATGAGGGTGCTACAGGTTTGAACTCTGAACTTTAGACATATAGAATAAATGTTCTTTACCCACTGAGCCATCTTCCCACTCTGGGGTATTTTTCAAGCTGTTTATTCATAGGCGTTCTGGTGATTGCTTTAAAAATTTCAGATGCTTATCATATATTCTTAAGACAAAAGAAGAAAAAGGAAGTATTCCTTCAGTAGGTTCT